>JAADXY010000520.1:0-20498 GCA_023338065.1 Phytopythium montanum
ATTACGTACACATCTCGACTGCGTCTTCGTAATCGTCGTCGTCGTCGTTGTCCGGCTCGGGAGATGACGTGGCATACCGCGCCTGCCCGTCCGAGGACGTCCAGCTGCGCAAAGACACTGGAGACAGAGTTAGGTTTCCATCCTGGCCCCAGTACAAGGGCAATTCGAACGCACTCGATCGCCGGCGCATCTCCGCTCAGTCCACACGCGACGCTCGCTCGCAGTCCCCTCACGCGCGCTCGCTCGCTCTTGCCCGCAGTCGGCCCGCCGCACGCCGCTGTCGTCCGTTTGCCGCGCTCGTCCAGCTAGAGCTCGTCCAGCCCGCGCTCCAGCTCGCCGATCAGCGCTCGCAGCCGTTGCCTCTCCGCTGTTGTTTTCGTTTTTGAGAGCGGCATAGATTGAGTAAATGAACCCCCCCTCCTCTTCACCCCAATCCATACTGAAGTCAAGACATTTCATACAATACAGTGGGCAAGTAAAGCACCCCTATCTCATCTCTTTTTTATGCTCATACTTTGATAGAATGAAGCGCACCTCTCATTCTCCGAGTATACTGAACACAAGACGTTTCATAGTATTCTGTAGACAAGAGATTCGCGCCTCCCCTTTCCCCCCGACGCATACAAACCTCAAGTCAAAATACACCGTAACAACAACTTCGTATTGGTACTTCATACCGTCACTTTTCACGCTGCTTCAACACCGATATTTTTTCCAAATATTCCAATAACTTTCCCCGACTGTATTTTTCATTTCTTGCGAAATTTTGGTTTGGGGCGCTCAAGCGCCCTTACACGTTCTTAACTATTGAAATTTAATGGTGCGTTAACGACTGCGCTATAGATTTAGCAAGATTCATCGCGAAATCTATTTGATCATCAATTCTAACAGGCAATTTTGGTGCCGGGTCATCGCTCTAAATACGAAATACGGTACCGTGGAGCGGATATATTTCGAATCGGATGCAAGCCCAAACTTAGACAGCACTGACTACACGCCGTTCCCCATGTCTTCAAGACGGTTCGCCTTGAGCACGAAATCGCGTGCATGCAGCTCCAGCTGGACAACAAGCTGCACAGTCAGGTGGCGCATGTTTGTCGGGGCCGCGCGCTCCAACAGCTGCATCTCGACCTTGCCCGTGGCGACGCGATTGCCGTCCGTATCAACGAGCGGAGGTCGCGCACAGACCTCGTCGTTTTGCAGCGCCAGGAAGTTCTTGAGTCTCGACTTGAGCACGCTGAAGTATCCCTCGATGGGTTTGCACATCGGGGAGTAGGGGCCAAGGCGATAGAGAATTACGCCATCGGGAGCGAACTCACGCCCCTCTGTCTGGCTGTGACAAGGCGCGTTGTCAAAGACGATGACGATCTTCTTCCCGCTGTAGGTCAAGGCGCAGGCATTCGAGCCCTTGGCTATGTCGCAGATCTCCTCGACAAAGGCGGTGCTCTCTAAGCGGTTGTTGCAGCGATGGAGCCGATGGTGAACTAGGTCGACGCTCGATGGAACCGGCGAATTAGATCTGCGGTTATCGCCCTGCCACGGCGTCACTTTGACAACGGTGCGCGCTCCAAGCGTGGCATGGCCGCAACCCCGGATTGTGTACAGGTTGAAGTTCGGCTCGTCGTAAAGAATGATCATGTCGCCGTCGCGCTGGTGCTGGAGGGCTTTGAGGCGAAGATCTTGCCCTTATCCTTATTCGCCTCGTTGTTGCACGTGACTGGCTACTTGCGCGCTTGCTTCTCCGTGTACGTGAGCCCGACTAGGTGGTTGCTGATCGTTGACAGGCCCACGCTCACACCGAAGTCAAGCATGAGCATCGTCTGGAATTGAGAAAGCGTAAACGTGCAATTCCCCTCGAGATATCACTCCATAGCCATCCGCATCTCTGTGGTGGAGCGACAGGGAGATTCCTGCAATCAAGTCACACGGGGTTACGGCGACGTAACCTGGGCGTCGTAACCAGGGGTACAGCGGGCTTAACGATTACGTTTCGGTTAAGGCCATCGCTGTCCAAGAAATCGCGATCAAGATGCAGGTCGACAGCCGGTTGGATGTCAACGAGCGCCGCCAGCGCTCACAGCGACGCTCAATCATCGCGACGATCGATAATGATCTTCCCGAACGATCCAAGATGAACCGTCAGGACGATTAGCGGTGATCGTCCCCGGACGATCCCAAGATCACCTTATCCGATCGTCACGTCGAGACCAGAAAGAGCCAGAGATCTGAACAGATTGTTGGCGCAGATGCTAGGTATGTTAGACATGTAACGGGCTAAGAGAGGTCACGAGTGTCAGGATGAAGTAGGGAATGATGGATCCGGACGGCTGGACGAAGTAGATCGCTGTGACAGGTACGCCGACATTCAGGACCCTATCGACAAGGAGGAAGACCTGTCGATAAAGTTAGTCAGCATGAATGGCACTGGCGACGCCAACTACCGTCTCGCTCCCACCTTGCGGCCGAACATGTCCGAGGCGTGGCCGATGACTGGGGACAACAGGATCAGCAAAACACTCCCGATCGCCGAGAAGATGCTGCAACGAACGCTCCTGTTAGACTGAAGGTGCCACAAGCGAGGACAACTGCCGCAGTTGAACTGCAGATGACAATTGCTACCTCGATATCCACGCGGCGCGCTTGGATCCATCGACGCAGCTCTGGTGGTCAACACGCCAAGCAGACCATTAGAGAGGCGAGGCGAACCATGCTGCGAGCGGGGCTCACCTGCGGTTGAGGCGTGGCATTGCAGTCGATCACTGCGTCTTCTGTCGCCTCGCGAGCATAGTACTGTGAGACATAGCCATCTGTAAGTAGCGAGTTCGACGACGGGTTGGCGTTCTCTCCTCGGCACGCGCACCTCCGTCATGAGAATCGGCAGCACTGGCGCCAGAAGCCCGTACGAGACCGTCCCCAGGAAGCTCAAGCCGACGAGGGACCTCACTTCCATGAAGACGCGGACGCTCGAGTACTCGTCGTGCTTCTCTAGCCGATCGCTGCCATCGCCGTCGCCGTGCGGATCGTCCATTCCTCCAGCGTCGCTGGTTGGCGTAGCGCTTTGTGGTAAAACGAGGAGTTGAGTGCGGCTGGCCGTTGCTAGGTTGGCGACTGATTACCACTCGCTCGGCTTTCCAAGCGGTTTCTTGTCCCAACGACTTCGAGCTGGGGGTACCAACTGTCCAGCTGCTACCGGTCTCCGACAGAATGGAGTCGTAAGGCATCATCGCGCCAACAGAAGAGCGGGTTTGCTTTGGTGAGGCTGATGCTTGACGACGCGCTCCAGTTGCTTCAACGCCGATGTTGTTGGGTCGAATGCAGCCTTGTGCGAGGTGTCGCTCTTGTGCGATGTCAAGCGAGAGCGCGTGCTGTTTCAGCAGCGAGGTCTGGTCACTAGACTCCGGTGCTGCCTCTTCAGCTCCCCCTTGCTCAACACTGGCATCGTCTGTTATGCGCCGCCATCGAGATCTCGCCGCCTGGAGACCACCTCCTTCAAGGCAGGGCCTCTTGCTCCCTCTCTCCGTCACGAATCGTGACTCACGATGAGCCAGCGCGCGTCGTCTACCAGCAGTGCCGCACGCGCTTCTGAGCTTCCGGTGACGACTCCCGAGCCAGAGAAGCCGTCGTTCTCGCCCTTTACCTTTCCTCCCGGGTCCTATCGGGCGAGCAGCACGTGGACCACGTCGCGCTGGTGCTCAAGGCGTCGCTGCTGACCAACATTGTGATCGTGCTGGCCGTAACGTCGATCCCATGCTTCGAGGTCGACGCTTTGACTTATTAGCTGGAGACAAGGCCTCGTCATACCGTCTCATCCCAGCTATCGGTCGGTTATTCTCCCAGAAGTGGCTCGATAGCCGAGTCCATCTCGTTGTCCTCGCCATGCTGAGCTCGAGGCTTCTTCCCATAGAGCTCACGTTGTGAAGCACCACCATCGTTGCGATGCGTCTGCGGATGTCTGGCGGACGGGAGAAGCACCGCAACGACCGTGCCAGCCAAGTAGAGGCTCGCAGCGAGCATGTACGGCGCCATCCTCGACAGTGGCGACCCGGTCTTCATCGACCCGTACAGTCGGCCGAAGGCGATGGCGCCGATCGCATCAAAGAGCGCGCGGACGCCGTAGATTGCGCCTTGGAGCCGTCCTTGCTCCTGCATAGCGATGGATCCAAGTCAGACGATAGAATCTAGGCTCCCACCCAACTCGAGAAACCGACCTGTTCCGAGATGTTCATCGACTTGAGCGCCGAGATGGCCGGGAACGACAAGTTGGACAGGATACCGGCCGGAATCAACGCGAAGACGACCCACTTGTGCGGGTAGTAGCCGGCGATGAAGATCGTGAGGACGGAAATCAGAAAGTTGTCCAGGAAGGCAGCGATGATGACGCCGCGCTCCTTGACGCAGTTGATGAGCGGCTGGAGCAGCAGTCCTTGGCCGGCGATGCCAGCGATGGTGCCGAAGAACATCAGGCGTGCGAGGTCCTTCGAGTCGAAGCCGATTACCACCTGGACGACAACATCACCGCGTCAGACTCTTGGCTGCTCCACCTCCCTCCGACCACTCCTCTTACATTGAGGAAGTAGAACTGGATTTGGACAAAGCCAGAGAAGGCGCAGCTCGACAGCGCAATGAGTCCCGTCAGGCAGATGAAGAAGCGGGAGCGGAAGAGGATCGCCATGGAGCGGAAAGGATTGGCGATGGCGCTGACCCGCTCGCTTGTCCGTCTCTCAGCTGGAAGCGTCTCCTTGAGGACGAACACGACCCACATCACCTTGACAAGCGCGATGCCCTCTGCAACGCAGAGAGTGTGGAGCTATTGTCGGATGGCACCATTGTCAGCGAGTCTTCATTGCACTAGCAATGACACAGCAGCGTACCCGCGTGAGGAACGGCGACACGACCGCGGAGATGCAAAAGCCGACGACAGCTGAGGCGAAAATGTAGCCGAAGGCGGCTGCGCGCTTGGATGGCCGGACGCAATCCGCTGCCGCCGCGCCTGCGACTCCATCCGTTCTGGCGGGTACAAGCAGCTGATTAGAGCCGACGCGAAGCTTTGCGGAGTTCCGAGATCAGTTTCGTACCCGAACGCTGAGCCAAGGAGGGTGATGGCATAGTACGGCGCGATCGACCCGTACTGCTGCGAGAAGTAGACGGCGGCAAGTGGTCCTCCAACGCCCAGGAGCTGGTTCACCAACAGGAAACCCTATCGACACAGCAGCGTTACTCTCACACGGAAAGTCGTGTGATGGAGTTGCATGGGTAGTGTGAGCTCACCTTGCGGCCGAACACGTCGGACGCGTGGCCGATGAGCGGCGACAGGAAGATGTGCAGTACGCTGCCAATCGCGGAGAAGACGCTGCCAGAGCCAACATGATGCGACTTGAGCAAGCCAAGACGCAGGGCAGCCCATCCAGTCAAGTCAATGCAGACCTGGACAGCCACGCGGCTCGCTTGGACCCCTCGACGCAGATCTGGCAGCCACAGACTTGTTAACGCTGTTCGTAGCAGGAAGTGCTCAACGGATCCATACAAGAGCCTTCGATACCTGAGCGTGAGGCGTAGCTCCGCAGTCGATCGGCTCACCATGCGCCTCCATGCGCGCAAAGTACTGCCCACCGACAACCCCGTCAGCGCTTCTAGCGTTAAGGATCTCCAGTTCGTGAAACTCAAGCAATAGGACATACTTCTGTCTGGAGAATGGGTAGGACTGGCGCCAGAACACCGTAACTCGCCGCCCCGAGGAAGCTGAGCACCGCCAGCGGGTAGATGAGCGCGAACACGCGGGCTTGAGGCTGCACTGGCGAGCCAGGAGGCGCCGTGGAGCGCTCGTCGTCCGCGTCCGCACTCTTCATGATGTCTCTGGGACGGGAAGTTGTCGAATGATGCACATCAAAGTGGTCAAGAGAGGAATGCATGCGATGATCACCCCCGAAAGTTCGTCGAAATGATTACCCATTAAAACTCCAAACATCATTGGGCGTTTGTGTTAAGATTCGTGCCGTGATTGGATGAAAGCGGCATTCTGAACGAGCAAATCTTCAAAAGAACCTCAATTGAAGCTCATGACGACGATCAATGCCCTCGGCCGCCATCAACACTTGGCGGGCACGTCAATGACGATTGGCGGGTGCCTCTGTCGGCCGAGCAGCGTGCTGGTGGCGCAGTTGACGAACGCGGTGGCGCCGACGCGCGTGGCGCCGTAGGCCTCGTGGATGTGGCCGAAGACGTGGAAGCGCGGACGGACGCGCGAGACGACCTCTTTGAGCAGCGCCTCGTCACCGACACGTAAACCAGTGAAGGTCCTGTCCAGGATGCCGTTGGGCGGGCCGTGCGTGACGAGCACGTCGACGTCGGCGGGCACCTTGGCCCAGTGCTGCTGCGCCGCGAAGCCCCTGGCGACGTTGAAGGCCATCGTGCGGCCCGGGATGGGCGGCGTCATGGGCGAGCCGAAGAACTTGACGCCGTCCAGCACGAGCGACCGGTTCTCGAGGTACGTGGCGTTCGTCAGCAGCTCGCGCGACACGCTCGGGTCGTTGTACTCGGCGTGGTGGAAGGCATCGCGCCAGTGCGCGTCGTACTCGACCGCGTCCATGCACAGGTCGTGGTTGCCGGCCACGACAACCTTGTGCCGGTGCGGCAGCGACCCGAGCCATGCGTTGAAGTCCTCGATCTCGGCGTGCGTCCCGTGGTGCGTGAAGTCTCCGCAGTGCAGCAGCACGTCGCCGTCCGGGATATCTTGGACGTTGCGGTGCTTGCCGTGCGTGTCCGAGAGACAGACGACCCGAAGGGAGCCTTGCTGCTTGGGCTCGCTTGTTAGCGACGCCATGAGAGTCGATGACGAGCGCAGCCAGCGCGCGCGCCAGCCCAGCACGCCCTCGGCGTTCCAGTACAGCCACCGTACGGTGAGGAATGTGACGCCTAGCGCCGCTATCGCCGCGGGAAGAAGGCCATAGACGCGCCAGACCGCGGCCAGCAGCAGCAGGATGAGCCCAGCTAGTAGCCAAGCCGCCACGGCCGCCACGCGCTCGGGAGACGCGTCGTGCGGCAGCCGCTTGATCACCAAGTCCGAGAGGGACGCCATGCTTGTGCGATTGACGCTTTGCCAGCAGCTCAAGGCGACCTTAAGTGCGTGATGGTCTCTTTAGGTGCGCATCGACAACTTCAATCAGTCATGCTGCGTACTTTGCGAACTTTACCAAGTTGAAGCGGATTCATTCGACCAGCGAGGCACAGGCGCTATTGATAGCTTCAACCTCGACCAGCTCGGTAATAATACGCCGTCGACGGTTCCGCGAACTGCCTACGATTGATGCCTCGTGTCGGCTTCCCTGGCCGACTTCCCTGTTCTTCATCGAGTCGAAGCCGAACGCTCTGGGGGCGTCAGCCGTTCAAGCACACGGACTCGTAGCACATCGCGGTCGCCATGAGCGCAGTCGCTACAGATACAGGAGCTTGTGGAGATGCAGGCAGCGTAGACAGCACTTCGCTGGCCCAGAGCGAGCGCCAGCGGCTGTTCGAGGCATCCATGGACCTGCAAGAGCTCTGCCGGGACAACGGTATCTCGGAGCAGCAGTTCGCGCGCCGGAGCGAGTCGGTGACGTCGCTCGAGATGTTCCTCGGCTTCTGGGCGTCCATGAAGAGCGTCATGCACTTCCCGGCGCTGCGGGAGCTCTACATCGTCAACCACCCGACCGTCCGCGCACTGGAGGGCATCGACCAGTGCGTCGGCCTCGAAGTGCTGGTCGTCACCGAGTGCGGTCTCGCACACATTGGCCGCAGCATCTCGAGCTGTGCCAAGCTGCGCAAAGTCAACTTGAGCGGCAACAAACTGCGCCGCCTCGACAACTTGGACGCGCTCGAGCAGCTCGAGACCTTGTGGGTGAACGAGAACTCGCTCGAGACACTCGATGGACTGCACAAGCTTGCCAAGATGTCGCAGTTGTGGGCCTGCCGGAACCACCTCGACCGTCTTGATACAGCGCTCAACTCTTGCTCGAGCCTGACGGAGCTCAACCTGGCCGGCAACCGCCTCAGCAGCTTCAAGAGCTTGCTGCCGCTCGCCAACCTCGACGACCTGTCGGCCTTGACGCTCAGTGACCCGCACTTTGGCGACAACCCGGTCTGCCGACTGTGCAACTACCAGACGTACCTCATGTGCCACCTGTCGCACCTGACGTTCCTCGACACGATGGAGGTTTCCCAGCGCAACAAGCAGATCGCCGATGCCACCATGGTCAAGAAGAAGGTATACTACAACATGCGGATACGCAGCATCCGACGCGAGGTGCGCGTCCACATCCAGCGATACGAATCCATCCGCAGCAATGCAGAGCAGCAGCTCGACGCGAATGTGATGGCTCTGCTACGTCAGAAGAAGGAGATCGAGTGTTTCCTTAGTGTACACGGGCAGAGGATCGTCGACGGAGCGCCACGAGAGAACCAGGCCACTGTCCAGCTGGAGAGGAAGCTCGAATGCCTCAACGTCTGCCTCGACCAGCAGTTCAGCGCCATCCACCGCCTACATCTCGACTACGACAGGTTATGCACCGACATGCTGCAAGTGTCGGACCGGAACGCGTCGCGGCTGCTGCTGGAGCTCGAGACGGCTGGCAACATTCGACTGGAGGACGGCAGAGTGTCTGATGCTTGGTACGCTTCATGCGTCGACCTGATCCGCTCGAGACTGTTTGTGGACGAGCTGAGGCAGTTCGGGATCGTCGACGTGCGCATCGGAAGAGTGACGCGCGTGAGTAACCGCTTCCTGCGCAACCGCTTCCACTCGAGGATGGAGGAGATCGTGGTCGCCCCCGAGCTCGACGCCAAGGAGAACGTGTCCAAGAAGGGAGTCACAGTCTGCAGTGGCGAGGACAAACCCCTTGACCAGACAACTGCAACCTCCAGTGGCGAGTTCGACGAGACTAGCGGCGAGGACCAGCCTCCAAGACAGCAGTACCCCGGCTCCTCGCTCGACAAGTCGGTCGAGTACTTGTTCTACCTGCAGCCACAAGGCCCTGACCAGGCCATGCGCAGTCCGAGTGCGGAGCAGTACTTTGTGGCGGAGAACGGCTTTCGCGACCCGACGGAGTACGCCAAGGCCGGCATCGAAGGCGCCATCCGACTCTCCAACTCCATCTCCATGCTTGATATTGACAGGATCCGTGCCGAGATCGTGAACAACAGCAAGTCCAGAGGCTCTGTCAGCGTCGAGACCCACGACAATGGACATGGCGTGGATGTGTTCCCGCCACGAGTGCTGATGGTTGTCAAGGCGTTTCCAGGCTACACCAAGTATCTTTCGAGCGCTGAAATGCCCAGAACATCTTCACTGACAGGCAAAGACGCACCATCGGTGGTTCGGTCGGAAGACTACGCCGGGCTACACAGCTTGCAGCTTCTCCCGGCCGTCGATTCTCCAGCTACAGACACGCCGTCGTCGGGACAGAAGGTCTACTACGTGTTCGACAAGGCGCTGGTGCTTCCAGAGTACCTTGTCGAGTACCAATACGTCATGCGTGGTGAGAGACCGTCTTCAACCGGCGCGAGTACTCCAGGGTATTATCCGCAACCAACGATCGACGCGCCTGATGTCTCTGCTCATGCAGATGAGCTCGAGTCAGTCGTTCGAGGAGCAGACTCGCTGGCAGATGAAGAGTGCGCGACGCCAGGCTTGGCGTCTCAGTATGCGGATGGATTCGAGCGGAGGTACCGGTCCCGACGGCGTCATGGAGCAATTGACGGGGAAGATTTCGGCGAATCAATTTCACGAGTGCTCCAGATGGGCCCTGTTCTACCGGGCACGACTGTAGTAGGCGAAGCTGTGGGCTCTGCCGTGATCAGCTCGAAGCTAAAGGTGCTGGATCTGAGAAGCATCAAGACGATCAACTTGACTGGATGTCAGCTGCAAGCCGTGCCAGACCTGTCCACGGTCAGTGAGCGACTTGAAGCCCTCGTGCTGAGCTACAACAGCATCCAGACCACTGCCGGTCTGTCCGGTATGTCTGCGCTTCGGACGCTCGACCTGTCGTTCAACCAGATTGGTCAGCTCGGACACCTCGATGGCCTGCGAGAATTAGAGTCGCTCGACATCAGCCACAATCTGCTGACGGCATTCGGAGACGTCGAGTACTTGGGACGAGCGTTTGTCCGCTCGTCGCTAAAGCGGCTCGACCTCCGGAAGAACGCGCTCTGTGACTCGAAGCGGTACCGCCTCCACGTGTTCCAGTGCCTGCCGTTTCTGACCGGACTCGACCACCAGGCCGTCAGTGCGCATGAAGTGACAGCAGCCTGTCAGCTGATAACGAAGCTGTCGAGCGCCAAAGTCTGGGAGATGTGTACACAGCGCGACCTGCGTCTCCGAACAGAAAGCTCAACGGGTGAGCCAACGAAGCCGAGTCCTGACAGTCCAGAGTCTGAAGACGACGAGCAAGCCACGAGGTTATCCAACCATTCACAGGTAGCTGAGGCGTGGCACGCGATTGAAGAAGTTGCGCTGAGTCGGGAGCTGATTGCAACGATCGAAGGGCTCGAACTTGCGGTCAACCTTCATGTGGCGACGTTCGCGGACAACGTCCTGTCGAGCATCAGCGGGTTGGAGTCGTGCCGACGGCTGGAAGAGCTTTGCCTGGACGACAATGAGATTGAGCGCGTGGACGGCCTGAACCACCTGACGAAGCTCAAGATGCTGCACCTTGGGCGGAACAGGATCTCCGTCATCGAGGGGCTCGACAGATTGGAGAACCTCGTGCAGCTGTCGCTTGAAGACAACCGCATCTCGAGTTTGAAGGGGTTGGGCGGACTAACCAAGCTCATGGAGCTGTACATCGGGAACAACAAGATCGAGGTGCTCAAGGAAGTGCAGCACTTGAGGTCGTTGCCCAAGCTGACGATCCTCGATCTGACCGGGAACGACACCTGTCGACTGTCAGACTACCGCGTGTACACCGTGTACCACTTGCGGCGCGTCAAGGTGCTGGACGGCGCCACCGTGTCGCCGCAGGACCAAAGCACCGCCAAGCAGAAGTACAGCGGCAAGCTGACACTCGAGTTGATTATGGAGAAGTGCGGGATCAGCGGCGCTGTCGTCACTCCTCGGTCAGGCGGTGCCCTTGAGCGTATCGTCGAGATGGATCTCTCGTCTTGCCGCCTCCGTGAACTCGGCGTGCTGTCCGGCAAGCACTTTCCGAACGTCAGGGAGATCAACCTCGAGAACAACCAGATCAGCGACATATCGGGCATGGAGGCGCTGCCGTCTCTGAGAAAGCTCAACTTGAACCGCAATCGGATCGAGCGACTGATTCCTGTCGTTGCGAACGGTTCTTCGGCGTTGACTCCGAGATCTTCGTCAAGCAATGGGCCGCTGAAGGGCATCCTCGCCTGCTCCAAGCTCGAGCACTTGTACTTGGGCTACAACCACATCTCAGACATGTCAACTCTCGGTCTGCAGTTCCTACAGGACCTCAAGGTGCAATCTCCTCGTTGGTCTCCTTGGTGGAACGTGCTATAGCTCCTGGCTGACCAACGTGTGTGGACTCGCAGGTGTTGCACCTCCAGGGAAACTCGATCGTGCAGCTTGCAGGGTTGGAAGACAGCACCGAGCTGCAGGACCTGCGCCTCGACAAGAACCGGATACGGCAGGTTGACGCCAACTCGGTGCTGAGTCTGCGGCAGCTCCGCATCCTCAGCGTCGAAGACAACGGACTCAAGACGCTCGCCATGATCGACAACCTGATTAGTCTCGAGGTGCGTTAGGGGTGACTGTGTGAGCGGTGAAAACTGCCGTCTAACGTACTGGTGAGTGTGCAGGTGCTCGAGGTGTCCAACAACCGTCTTGTAGACCTGGAGGAGATCGACTACTTAGCCTCTCTGCGATCGCTCTCTGATCTCCGGTTGGTCAACAACCCAATGGCCAAGAAGCATCAGTACCGACCGAGCGTCGTCAACCGACTAGCTTTGCTGTCGATACTGGACGGCCGAGAAGTGACTCGTGACGAGCGAGAGCGTGCCGCCACTCTATTCGCACATGAGCGAGCCACAGCGGCAGCGGCAGCCTCCGTCGCCAGCTACTCTTCAGGCGAGCGAGTTGTCGATGTGCGAGGCGGGTATCAGTCCGTCGCAGCCTCTGCGGTCGCATTGGCGCCGTCCAGCCTGCCAACTCGCCCCTCGGCCTCGTCAATCGGCAGCCACATAGTCGCGTCGCAGCCATACGAATCGCTCTCTGGCCCTCTCCTCCGTCGAGCGACAGTCTCGCCGTCCCCGTTCGCACCTGTTTCGTACTCTACTGGCCAGTCCATTGCGCTGCCGGACCAGCTGGAGATCAAGATGGCGATCGCGCCGTCACACACGACGACCAAGAGCTTGATGCCGTCGTCACAGGGCGTTGGGCTGCGGTCGACAGCCGCGAGCAGCAACCAGATCGGAAACATCAGCAAGCTGCAGCTCATGTCACCGTCCGGGACGGTGACCGTCGCCTCGGCACTCAACGCCAGCTCGCCGTTCGCTCACTATGGAGGGGCTGGAGGCGGCCTGCGGTCCGAGCGACGACGCATGACCCACGTGCACTACGACCCACCGATTTCAGGTAAAGCTTCGAGTACAAGCCATAAGTGATGCCTTGTCTAATGTAAGCGTGGCCACAGGTGTTGGCTTGCTGCCAGGGGCGGTGCCGAGCTTCCTACACGACGCCAAGCTGGTTGCTGGTCCGACCGCCAAGCACGGTACGTTCTTCACTATGGGGACGAGAGAGCTCATGGACCTGACGAGCAGAGCTGGTTGGCTTGCAGGCTTAACGACGCATCCCTCGTCGGCTGAGGCTGTTCTATCCAAGTCAAAGGTCGAGCGCACTGGTAAGTGCGGCTCCGGTGGGGTGGACACTGCCACCGCTTCCGTCTCTGGCTACGTGGTGACGTATGGCAACCAGAAGCGGTTCTCGAGCTCCAGTGCCGAGGCGTCCACGAGCATCCCGTACTTGTCGACGAAGCTGCAGCAGCATGCACTCAATGGGAATCTAGGCGGAGGGAGAACGCGATGAAGAAGGAGGAGAGGAATGTGTTGGTATTGAGCCGAATGACATGGAAATGCAGGAGTCTGGTTGATGCCTCAGTAGGATCAATTGGAATGTTATAGGCTTTTCATCAGCGCCATCTTGTGGCTGTATGAAGAGAACTGGTCATCATCGGCAACAGACTCCATGCAGACACAAACACAATGTGCAACGTACAATGTACAATGCAGACATGCAACACCACCATCAGCAGAGCAGCCACCCCAGTGACAGACAGACCTGAGCAGTCTTGGAAGACGGTGGAGCTTCAGACAGCGACAGAGGCAGCACCAACTTAGGGCTTGGAAGGGTGGGTGTGTCTCGGACTGACGTGCAAATTGTCAAGAGAGATTTGTCCACCATTGTGTCGGTGGTTCATCGCGATGATGTCTTCACTGACAGCACCCAGCCCGCCTTCACTCCGCCCCTGGCTGTCTTCGTCGCTCCCACTCCGTCCTCCGCGATTGCTGCAGGCCGAGGGAAGACTTGGCTTGGCTAGGCTGCACCGAATCGAAGCGTGTATTACAGCGGCTCGACCCGAACTCCAGGAGCTGGGGAACCCGGTAAACCCCACGAGAGAGCTTACGCGAGCTGGACGCGCGGCGTCGGACGTCCCGACAGGCGAGAGGCCCGTCAGGACGGCGACGCGCTCGCACCAAGAAGCGACAAGGCGGCCGCTTACTTGAGCGGGATGAAGCGCGACGAGTTGGTGGCGCCGATACCCGGGCGACCGTGCGTCACCGGCTTGTAGGAGATGGCGAACTCGCCGAGGTAGTGGCCAATCATCTCCGGCTGCAAACATCACAACACACAGTAAGCACACAACCCCCAGTGGTCAACGACAGTAGGCGTGCAACATGCAAATTGCTCCCTGGGTCGCCCCATACACAGAACGTCAATCGAGGGGATGGCAGCCGGGCGGGCGCCGCCGTCGCTTGCCCATATAGGACAGACGACGGCGACGACCCGCCACTCTTCGGGTAGAGCCGCCAGCCCCCGAGAGCATTGAGAGGTCCTGGAACACACCTTGATTTCGATGCCGTTGAAGACCTTGCCGTTGTAGACGCCGACGACCGAGCCGATCATCTCCGGGACGATGATCATGTTACGCAGGTGCGTCTTGATGCCCTCCGGGCGCTCGAGCGGCCTGGCGGCTGCCTTGGCCTTGCGCAGGCGCTTGATGAGGGCCATCGGCTTGCGCTTGAGGCCGCGCGAGAAGCGGCGGCGCTGGCGCGAGTTGACCAGCTCCATCAGCTCCTCATGGTTCAGGTCCAGGAGCTTGTCGAGGTCCACGCCGCGGTACGTGAACTTCTTGAAGGCGCGCTTCTTGCGGAGCACCGCGATCTCCAAGTTCGTCTGCTCGGTAGTGTCAGCCTGTAGAGGCAGGGGACGACACAATCGCTGCGTTAGCGCCTTCATCAAGGCGTCGTCGCCAAGCACCGACTGCGGCACGCACCATTGTTCCTTCAAGTACTTCTGGAGAATGAGCGGCGTCCAGCAGCTCACGACTTGGCTCGGAGCGGTGCACACCAACCAAAAGCGACAACGCGTAATTACGATTTGTGTTTTCGTAAAAACTTGATCTGGACGGGTTTATCGTAACCGGTCTTGGACGGGTTAATAGCCTCTCCAAAACCAGTCGACGATCATTGCCAGCGCCAACATGCCGTTCGTCGACTTGAATGTGCCGCAGGGTGCGCGCGTGTCGCTCGGCGAGCTGCAACGCTGTGAGTGTCAATGGCGGATCCGTGCGTCCGTGTCTAAAAGCTTACTGTCGGGTCTGACCGCGTGGCTACTGTCGCGTTTGGCAGCGGGCTATGGCGTCGTGGCCGTGAACGTGGACTGCGAGAGCGTGGCCAAGCTCAAGGAGGTGCGCAGAGCGACATCATCGCCGCCATTCCTCCTGCAGTCAGTGACTGACACCGTGCGGTACGACATGGCGTAAGCAGGCATCGGCGGTGCAGCTGCTGGCGCAGACGGTCGCGGTCAAGGGCGGCAAGCCTGCCAAGAAGGCCGCGCAGTACTCGCCGTCCGCCACGAATGCGCTGCAGCTCGCCGGCGGCCAGGGGAAGAACAAGCAGCCCGTGCGCCAGGTCAAGCGCGTCACGCTCAAGCTCGACGACATTGCCAACGCGCAAGCCATGGTTCGTAGTGCTGATCTTGAGAATGGCAGAGCGAGCGTCGACCTTGACTGACATATCGACAGCTCAACTCGCAGGCCGTCAAGTCGTACGACGTTGTCGCGGTCGAAGCCGCCAGCGCCAAAGCGTTCCAATTTGCGTGCGAGCTGGCGGACATTGACCTCATCACGTTCGACATGACGAACCGCATCCCGTTCCCGATCAAGCGGCCGTGGGTACGTTGCGTTGGCTGCTGCCTCCGTTGTCGCTTCGCCTGTGAGTCTAACTGCGACCCGTCGCGTTGCTTGCTTCGCCCAGATCGACGCGGCCATCAAGCGGTCCATTTACTTTGAGATCACGTACACGCCGTGCCTGGGGGACTCGGCCGGCCGCCGCTACTTCTTCTCGAACGCGAGCAACCTGGTGCGCCACACGGGCGGCAGGAACCTCGTGCTCTCGAGCGGCGCGGCGCGCGACATCTTGCTGCGGTCGCCGTACGACGTCGTCAACGTCGCGCTGCTCGTGGGGATGACGTACACGCAGGGCCTCGACGCCATCTCGTCCTCGAGCTTGGCCGTGCTGGCGCTCGCCGAGACGCGTCGCGGGCGGACCGGCATCAGTGTCCAAGTGAAGGCGGAAGACGTCTCGATGGATGGGTAGACCTGGCATTTACCCCCGCTATACCTATACACTAGATGCCTTTGCCCCGCTCGCGTGACGAGCACTTCATCTGCACTAGGTGTCGGTCTCCATAGCTTCGATGGTCGCCTCCTCTACATCTGAAGCGGCCGTCTTGGAAGGAGACGCCACGGAAGACACGTCCTCGCCTTCTTGCACTGGCGGCTCACTATTCTTGAACTCTCCGTCTTCGTCCGCATCGCCAGCCTCCTCGTCCTCGTCCTCCTCCTCTGTATTCTCCATCTCCGTCGGCTCGTCGGCTGACTCCATGTGCTCGTCCTTTTCCTCTTCGTCATGCGTGCCGACCGCGGCCTCTTCGTCCGCTTCAGCAGCGCCTTCGCCACCCGCCGTGTCTGCAGCCTTCTTGCTCTTCTTGAGCGCCGCTGCTGCCGTCGTCTCTGCTCTCACAAGGATCGTCTGGTGAGTGCTTGAACGCCTCCAGGCGAGCATTCCGCCTCGACGAACCTTTGAGGCACTCCTCGATGGGCTCGATGAAGTGATCAAAGTCCATGTCACGCAGCGACTGCAGCACGTCCTTGAGCGTGATCGTCTGCCGCTTGTTGGCGACCGCCGCGTCGTGAGCCCTGCCGACGCACCAAGCAACACAACCAATGGAGACAAAGGTCAGAACTGGAGGCGGTGACGGCAAAGGCGTCGCGATCCAGCGCCGCCATCAACGTACACGGAGGCGAGGTAGAGCGTGAACATGCTTGCCGCCGAGTTGAGCGTCGCGCGTCCGTCCTTGGTCAGGATGGCGCGCTCCGGCAGCGCCGCCTTGACCGCGCGCGCCGTCAGGCTCGCCGCATGCTCCTGCTCCATGACGCCAAGGTAAAATGTCCAACAACATGTTTTTGTTGTTGTCGGAAACCAATTGACATTATTGATACAAAAGGAAGTAATACTATTATCAAAATCAATAATGTGTACAGAGGGAAAAAATGCGTTTGAATTAATTTGTAACTTTTACAACATTTTTAATTTTGCACTTAGGGAATCACCGCGAAACGATAAGCGCGACGAATTTAAGCACCACGGCGGATATCAGAGCATTTGGTCCGCTTCTCGACACCGTCAGTATTGTTGAAGGCGGGAGTGATTGTTGACGCCATACCGTTTGATAACGACGGACTTATACTTGCAAAACACGTCTGCAGCGATGGGATCGGCCAAAACAATGTTAGCTTTTTATTGCGGTACAAGCGCGAAAATCGCTTGACCTGGTCGAGCCTGGCCAAAAGTAAGATTTGCACAATATTGATGCATTTATGTTAAACGCATTATATTATACGTTTTATCCTAAAATATACTGAAAATGATTTGTTCGTCATACATGAACCAAAATACGAGCGACTCCATGGTAATTCGGACAGTTCAGTACATCTCTATCCCGATGGTCGCAGGGGCTCTGCCACATCGATACCAAATATCGGAATCACCTCTTTCGGGCAGTCACTGCTGGCCAACCAGAGCAGCTATTGACAGGCCCGAATGCTCGTTGGACTTGCAGGGTACCAATCCTTCAACTGGGCAAGATTGCAGGTACTCATGGCTCAACGCGGATATATTAGTTTTCGCACCGCTAAGGTAACTCATCAGTTGCGTAGCACCAACCAGTCGCCAAACTTCATCGATTCATAGCTCTATGACATGAAATGCAATTTTCGATGCAAGGGTATTTTTCAAAATGCTGATGATCTCAGCCTTTTCACTGGTGTATTTCCGTGATATAAGCATATCATCGCTTGGTATCAGTCACATTATTGGTGAAGAGGCGGTTTCGTCATGAGAATTAGTTCCGTAGTACCTTAACACCTTGGACATTGTATGCCTCTGAATGGCTCCAGAATCGAGTCGAGACAGGGTTACTGTTTTATCCAGTCAGGTGGCAAAAAAGAATAAGAAGTTGAGTTTTGATTAAATGAAACCAAGTGCTAATTAACTGGTTCATGCTACCAAATTGAAGCTTTACCTTAACCATATTCGCACTATCTGTAATCATTGAGGGCCGGAGTGATTGTAATAGGATCTCAAGTCATCTACACGTATGTATATTGTGATCACATCGGTAGCCTAAACATTGAGACAGCTATTGCTGTGGTAAGGATGCATGCGCTCAAAGTTTATCCACTCATAGAGATTTGGTGAAGCGTCGACGCCTTCGTGATCAGCAATTATATTCGCAATTTTTCCCTAATGTTTTCTGTTCATTCGCAAATTGAGACTTTATACAAATCAATATTTGCTCACATGCAGAAGTGACGTTTACCCACAGAAAAAGTCTTCCATTTTATTATAAGGTCATCAACCAGAAACGTGTTGCCAACCAGTTTCATGCCGCAGTTTATCAACCAATCATTGAATGTTATTGCGCTCAGCGACGATTTCAATTGGGTAAAATGTTGCTAAGCCACTGACTTTCGAAGGCTAACTGAACTGATTCGGACTTTTATCACCAATCAATACTCAAAGCAAGACAATTTGCGGCACGAAACTGGTTGGACACCCTTTTCGATCGCGTCAGTTTATGGCACTTCTGTCAGCAGGATTTAAGCGAATCAGCGAGCAGAGGGCACAGTAAAATAGCCGGGATCAAGAGCAATCCAACGCTGCCGTTAGAAATAATCCAAAATTGAAGTCCTGTCTAAAATCAAGTATAGAATTAATGGGTACACTTGCGGCACGTTTCTGGTTGACGACCTTACAACAAAAAAGTGAGTCAGCGTCGAGAAATTTCACTTGTCAAGCAGCTCTACACCTTTGCCCGGGCAACTTGAGACTTGTTGGCAAGCAAAGTGAGTCAGCTGAATTATTTCTGCAAACTATTTTGGCCAAAGTGAAATATTCGCTTCAAACCGCAATGCAAAGTGAGAAAAACGTCAAGCAAACACTAGACTGCGTCGAGAGCACGAGGAGCGCGATCACACCCCGTAGTGCATGTTCGCCATGGCCTCGGCAGCTCTGACGTGGTCGCGCGCATGGAGCTCCATTGCGCCGACAAGACGCGGTGTCGTGCAGACCAAGCTAGCCCGCGCAGCCCGCTCCAGGATCTGCATCCGGTGCTCGGCGAGTGTGGTGTCCTCCGGCCTTGAGTTCAGCTCCACGCGGTACACGGCAAGGTGGTCCTTGATGCGCGACTTGAGGACGTTGAAGCAACCCTCAATGGGGTTACACATTGGCGAGTAGGGCGCTAGGCGAAGCAGCTCCATGTCGGCATGCGCCGTGACACGACCTTCAGTCTGGATGTGACACGGCGCATTGTCGAAGACGATGATGACCTTCTTGCAGCTGTAGTCCTCCTGGAACGCGCGCGACGCCTTGACAGCCAGAGAGATGTCCTCGACGAACTCGGCGTTGCAGTCCATCTTGATGCTTCCACGCTGCAGGCGATGCAGCACGAGGCCAGTCGTGGAGTTGACGGTGCACTGCACCTGCAGGTTTGCGCCTTTCGACGGCGGCAGCACGGCCACTGCGCGCTCCCCCTTCTTGGCTCGCCCCCGCCCTCGTTTGCAGAACACGTTGAAATTGGTCTCGTCGTAATAGACGATGCAGTTGCCGTCTCTCTGATGCTTGAGGAGCTTCTCCGCGAACACTTTGCGCTTTGTCTTGTTCTCGGTGTTGTTGCACGTGTTGGGAACCACGCGTATCTGCCACCATTTGCACATTAGTGGCACATCTATGACTGCGAGCAATTGATCGTGGCGCACCTCTTTCACTGTGTATAGCATGGCAATGAGATGCCGGCTGATGGTCGACGTGGACAACATCACGGAGAAGTCCAAGAAGACCATGTTCTGCAGCGTTACCATTGTGTACTGGCAGTTCTCGTTGATGTAGTCCTCGAGCGCCGCCATGATCGCCGGCGTCACCTTCGTGGAGGCGGCCCGCGCACCACGCGGTAGCGGCTGGACGCGGTCGAGCTGGGCCCAGCGATAGGCGGTGGAGCGCGGCACTGCGTTGTGCTCCGCCACCTCGAGCCAGTCCTCGCAGCCCGACCGGTGTGCGTCGAGGACGCGAGCCTTCTCGGCCTGAGTGTGCAGCTTGACCTTCGCCTGTGCGCGCATTGCGCTTGATGACGCAGGAGAGGGGGTGACAGGGAGCATAGCTGAGCCCCTCTGGGCGGAGAAAGGGTGGTTGGTTCGCGCGCGCGCGAAAATCTCGGTTGTCAACCCGCGCGCGACCGCGAGAGCTGCAATTCCCACCTTTGCTTGCGGTTTTTATCACTTTGCTCGCCGATTTATATTTACTTTGGGCGTCACACCAAAATGAAATAATCCCAAAACAAATTTGTCTCACTTTGCTTGCGGACCAGTCTCAAGTTGCACGGGCAAAGGTGTAGAAGCTGAGTGGCCACACAGATGCGATCGAGAAAAGTTGCTCCTGCAATTTCAATTGGTGTCGCGACATCCAAAGGATGAATACAATCGATCAGTGCAAAACAAATACTTAAAAATATCAATGCGGAGCATTAAGATCGAAGGCATTTGTCAACTGCAATGAAAAGGGCCGATTTCGGATACGCCGCCAATAACGTAAGCTGCGGGCGAACGTTATACTCAATGGTTCTCGCATCACGACACACATCTGTATCTTGTCATAATATCGGTGGCTCATTCATAGCGATAGCTTATGCCGTCGTGGAGATCCATGCGCTCAAAGACAGCCACTCG
>JAADXY010000521.1:0-20455 GCA_023338065.1 Phytopythium montanum
CGAGAATCCATCCAACAAACTCCTGGACGGCGTCGTCGACACGGAGATCGTCACGCTCAAAGACGGGCTCAAGCTCGGACTCTTCGGCGTCTGCACCGAGGACACGCCGCAGACGTCGTACCCTGGCGACGACGTGGTCTTCGCCGACGTGTTCAAGACGTCTAAGCGATGCGTCGAGACGCTGCAAGTTCAAGGAGCCGACTTCATCATCGCGATCACGCACCTGCTCATCGAAGAGGACAAGCTGCTGGCTCGACGGGTCAAGGGCATCGACGTCATCCTCGGCGGCCACGACCACGAGCCGTTCACAATGTACGAGGGTAGCACGTTCATCCACAAGTCTGGACAGAACGCCATGTGGCTCGCCAAGATCGAGCTGCATCTCTCCAAGTCGGCCGCTCACCCTCAACGTCCAATGGAAGTGTCGACGCAGTGGACCATGCTGTCCAACCACCGCATCCCTCCCGACACGTCGAGCCAGAAGATCATCCGCCAGTATACCAAGATGCTGGAGGCGGAAGACCAAGCTGCAGGTGGAGACCGAGTACTTGCAGTGCTCGCTCGTCCACTATCGACCAAGACCGCGACGTTGCGGTCCAGAGCGTGCAGCATGGGGAATCTGGTGGCGGACGCGCTCCGCAACGAGCTGGACGCCGACTTTGGGCTCATCAACGGCGGATTCATCCGTGGCAACCACGAGTACAGCTCCGGGTCGAGCCTGACAGCCGGGATCCTCCGTCGGGAGATGCCGTTCCCTCGTCCAGGGGTTCTCGTCCGGATCCAGGCTCGCTTCTTGAGGGACGCGGTGGCTCAGCACTTGGCCAAGTACCCGCAGACTTCTGGATCACATCCGCACGTGTCTGGACTGCGGATCACGGTCGACACGACGCTCCAGCCGCCGGTAGTCACGGAGATGAGGGACGAGAGCGGACAAGAGGTCGACTTGGAGACCCAAGTGCTCGTGGCGACGACCAAGTTCATTGCGGAAGGAGGAGACGGCTGCTCCGCCTGGATGAAGGGACAAGTTGTCCGCATTGACCGCAAAGTGGCGGAGATCGTCGCTGCTTTCGTCGAGAGGAAGCGCGTGCTAGCGTACCCAGAGGACGAGGCTAGGATCGACTACATCGAGTAGAGTAGAGTACTTCGCAATACGTTCTGGATCCTTCTGGATGAGCTGGATGGCGGCGTTTGAGATCATCAGAGCAGCCACAACCATGACGGAGGACCTCTGAGGGATGTTGGAGGCACGAGGGCGACACAAAGCAGCAGCGAAGGCAATCGCACGCTTGCATACCTCGTGGCCGCCTTTCACATGTCAATGTGAGTGAAGGTCTTCTTCATCACCATTGACTGTCAATGGAGCCACCTCAAGGCAGCAGAATGGGGGCCATCAGCCACACGACGTCACTAAGGAAACGAGGAGTGTGGATGGAGCATTCCTATGGCGATGAAGGCGCTCGCCAAGCTGTTGCCGGCTTGGTCTCATGCCTTGGACGCCATCTCGACTCGCATATCCTCTGGATATTGCTCCAGATTCATCTCATCCACATTTTCAGCGAATCAAAGCACGCACTGGGTCGCTACAATCCATCCGATTGGCTGAAAACATCCACTCAACCCGCCCACTCATACGTCAGACTCGAGCGGATCATCTCCGACGTCCATCAACAGCATGTCACTCGGCCATTCGCCACCTCCTCTTCAGCCTCCGCCCGCTCCCGACACCACAGCCCGGCATGACCAACTGGAGACGCAAGTTGGACGCGGCCGACCGCGCCGCGACGGTCGTCGTGCTGTCCGTCAACGACGTGTACGACCTGCACCCGGACGAGCACGGCCGCGGCGGACTGGCCGAGTTCGCGACGCTATTGGCTCGGGAACGCGCCTTGGTCCCTGACGACGCGACGCTGCTCGTGACGCTCAACGGCGACTTCCTCTCGGGCTCAGAGGTCGGCGAGCGCTGCCAGGGGTACGTTTGTCCGTCCATCAATACTCAACGCAGGTGAAAGCGGCGACTAACTCGTCTTGAATGACGATGCAGAGCGCACATGGTGGAGATTATGAACCACTTGGGCATCCAGTACGTCGTGCTGGGCAATCACGAGTTCGATTTCGGCTCAAGAGTGCTCCACGACCGCATCCAGGCGTCCAAGTTCACGTACTTTGGCTCGAATGTGCTCGACAAGGCGACCGGCAAGATCATGGACGGCGTCGTGGACACCGAGCTGCTGGAGCTCAGTGACGGGCTCAAGCTCGGGCTCTTTGGTGTGTGCACGCAAGAGACGCCGCAGCTGTCGTATCCCGGCGAGGACGTGGCGTTCGCCGACGTGTTCAAGACATCCAGACGATGTGTGGACCAGCTCCAAGCCCAAGGCGCCGACTTCATCATCGCGTTGACTCACCTGACGATCGAACAGGACCGACAACTAGCTCGGCGGGTCAAGGGCATCAATGTGCTGCTAGGAGGCCACGACCACGAGCCGTTCACGCTCTACGAGGGCAACACGTTCATCCACAAGTCGGGGCAGAACGCCTTCTGGCTCGGCAAGCTCGAGTTCCACCTGTCCAAGGCGGCCAAGCACCCGGAACGACCGCTTGCAGTGTCCACTCAGTGGAGTATGGTGGCCAACCAGCACCTCCCGCCGCAGCCAGAGTGCCAGGAGATCATCTACAAGTACGTCAAGATGCTGGAGGACGAGGACAGCTCCTCTGGAGATACCAACCGCGTGCTCGCGCTGCTTGGACGCCCGCTATCGACCAAGACGGCGGCGCTTCGAGCTGGAGAAAGCAACGCGGGCAACTTGGTGGCGGACGCGCTCCGAAACGAGATGAACGCCGACTTTGGGCTCATTAACGGCGGCTTTATCCGCGGCAACAAGGTCTACGAGGCCAAGACGACGCTCACGGTCGGCATTCTGAACCAGGAGATGCCGTTCCCGAGACCCGCAGTGGTCATCCGCATCCAAGCCAAGCATGTCCGCGACGCCCTAACCCAGCACTTGTCCAAGTACCCGCAGATGTCTGGCTCGCACCCCCACGTCTCGGGTCTTCGGCTGACGGTGGACATCAAGACGCAGCCGCCAGTCATCGTCTCCATAAAGAACGAGGCGGGAGAAGAGGTCGACCCGGAGGCGGAGGTACTTGTGGCGACTACCAAGTTCATCGCCAATGGAGGAGACGGATGCACCGCGTGGCTTGAGGGAGAAGTGGTCCGCACGGCAGACAAGATCGCGGTCCACGTTGCCGACTACCTGCTCAAGAAGAGACTTGTCGCCTACCCGGAACTCGAGGGGCGGATCACGCTCGTCGACTGATTGCTGAGTTCATAGAAGAACACGTTGAAGTGGAGCCAACCAGTCCTAATTTAGATGCTTAGCGAGCGCTACAAGGAGTTGTTCAGAGTGCGATGGCGGCTGTGCCGACGCCCAAGCAGCGGGCGGACAACCCGATCGTGTTCTTGGACGTGCAGATCGGCGAGGAACTCGCTGGCCAGCTGCTCATCGAGGTGCGTTCGTCTGTGGCTTGACTTGGATTGGGTATACTCGCCTCACTCTGTGAGGACCAGCTCCGCGCGGACTGTGTGCCTCGCACGGCCGAGAACTTCCGCCGGCTGTGCACTGGCGAGACGACGAGCCACAAGACGGGCAAGCGCCGGCACTACGCGCGATGGTTTGACCTATTCGAGTCGTCTAAGCTATGTGTTGCGGCTCTGACTGGCTATTTGAATGCCGTTAGCCCGGTCCACCGCGTTGTCAAGGGCAAGTTCTGCCAGTCTGGCGACTTTATCGTACGTCTGAGCGTCTCAAAGTGGCTGTGTATGCCAAGCTGACAGTCTAATGGTATCAGAACCACGATGGCTCTGGTGGTGAGAGCACCTTCGACTCCAAGTCACTGGAGGTGGAAGGCGGAGAAGACCACGACCTTAGTGAAGAGAAGTCTAGCGGGTCGTTGACCAACGCGTTCGAGGACGAGAACTTCATCCTAAAGCACACTGGAGCGGGCGTGCTGTCCATGGTGAACGCTGGTCCAGACTCGAACACGAGCCAGTTCTACCTGCACTTCACACCGGTTGGTACTTCCACCCTCGGTAGTAAGACAAGCTACCCGATCTGATACTGTGTTGAGGAATGTCCAGCGGCCGGAGCTGGACGACAAGCACGTCGTCTTTGGCTGCTTGGCGGATGCCGAGAGCTTCGAGGTGCTCGCCAAGATGGAAGCCGTCGCCACTGACCGAGGAGACCCGCTGGTTCCTGTCCGCATCCGTCGGAGCGGCCAGCTCGTGGCTCTCTAAGTGACTAGTTGACTCGCGAACGGTTGGTTTAGCCAAATGTTCTCCTTGTTCTCAGGTTGTTAGCATCTGATCCGAATAGAAAGAGAGAGCCAGGAGGCTCATCCCTCATATCTGAATCTGATCCAAAGGTGGCGAGTCGAGCGAGTCGAGCGGGTCAGGTCCATACAACACCCTAGTTGTTGTTGGCGGCGCGCTTCTCCTTGGCCTCCTTCTGCTCGAGCACGTTGAGCTTGATGCCCTTGCCGCGCGGCAGTGAGACCCACGGACGCGCGTCCTTGCCGACGGCGAAGACGTTGCCGAGACGCGTGGCGAACTCCTGGCCGGCCGAGTCCTTGACGTGGGCAATGTTGAACGAGCCCTGGTGCCTGCAAGTCCATACAGAGACACCATGTGTGAGTCCCTAGCGCCGGAGCAGTGGGGTGGAAATTGGATCGGTATCCACTCCACCCTGTGGCAATAGCAGTAGCAGTACAATATGGGATCGATCGACGACGGAGCGTCTGAACCACCACCACACCCAGCTCAGTGTCGAGTCAACAAGGTGTGTCCCTACCTCTCAATGTGGTGCAGGATGCCGACGCGGCCGGCGTTGCGGCCGCGCGTGACGGTCACGAGCGTGCCGACCTCGAACTTGATGTGGTCCACGACCTTGCCCGTCTCGAGGTCGATCTTGACCGAGTCGCCGACCTTGATAAGCGGGTCCGGGTAGCGGATCGTGCGGCCGTCGCTCGTGGCGATGTACGGGATCGCCTTCTTCGTGTACTCCTGGCGCGTGACCTTGGCGAGCTTGTACTTCTTCTCCTCGGCGTTGATGCGGTGCAGCACGAAGCGGCCCTTGGTGTCGTACAGCATGCGGAACGCGTCGCCCGTCTTGGGGATCTCGATCACGTCCATGAAGCCCGCGGGGAAGTTGGGGTCCACGCGCACCTTGCCGTCCACCTTGACCGTCTTCTGCATGCAGATCATCGTCACCTCCTGCTTGGTCAGCGCGTACTTGAGCCGGTTGCGCAGCACGATGATGAGCGGCAGGCACTCGCGCAGCTTGTGCGGGCCGGACGACGGGCGAGGAGCCCAGATGCCGTCCAGCTTGCCCAGCATCCAGTGCTTGGGCGCCGACATGCGCTTCAGGTGCTTACGAGGTCCGCGAGGCATGGTGGCGCACGAGTGTTCGAGTCGTGAAAGGCCGGGGACGAAAAAGGAGAACTACTGCTGCCTGGCATGTTGGCGGCGGCGAAGGCTCCGAGCATTCTCGCCATTCCTGACTTGGTGGTTGGTGGTTGGCGGGCGAGTGGTGGGGAGCTCATCGCGTTATTATTATAGATGTGGGCAACATTTGGAGATATCCGAATATTGCGTTTTGTAAGGAGAGTGTGGGGCCGGTTTGATGAACCTTGACGTACTGTGGAGATTGCTATAGTTGATATTTGGGTGACGTTACCAAATCATCTGCGACAGGAGATACGGATCTCTCTGATTTTATAGCGAAAGATCGCGAGCAGCTCCTTTGCGCTTTCATTGGTTGAAATCCACGATCTGTTTCATTTCCGCCAATCACAGCCTTCCATTCTGGTGTCAACGCTGCACCCATCCCCCTCATTTTGGCTCACTTTGCGCACCACATGGACGTCTTCACCGTCATCTTCATCGCATTCGCCACCCTCCGCTCGACGCGACGTCCCAATGGACGCGACCACCGGCGCACCAGCCCGCCGCAAGCCGCCATTACGCAACGATCCAGGCAGACGGCGCCTCTCCACCTCCGCGCTCGTTGGTCATTTCGAACAACAAGTCGGCACACAACACCCTCCTCTCCGTCCCCTAGTGCATGCTGCGCGGCTCCATGGCCAACGCCTCCAGCATTGACCTACCGCCAGCGGTGACCGCAATGGATGACGCGCCGGTGCGTCTGCGTCCGCGGGTCGGCGGTCCGTGGGGCGACTTTCTCTCCATGACCAAGGAGTCCATCACCAAGCTCCTGCGCCAGAGCGTGCCCAAGACCAAGTCGGCTCGACTCAGCTGGCTCGCGGGCCACCACGAGACCGACTCGGAGCAGCGCGTGGACCGCCTGCAGCTCGTCGACGCCTTCGCATTGGCCGTCGCCGCGCTGGTATCCCCTCTGACAGCCGCTGCATACCCAGTTCTAGTCATTCTCGCACTCCCCGGAGCTGCCACGCTGCGCTTGTACCTCTCGTGCCTTCAGCGACCGTCCACCGACCTCCGCCAAGCTTCAGCTGGCTTTCAGACACTCGCGGCGCTGCTCTGGCTGCTCGGCTTGCCCTTCTTCGCCGTCGTCGCAGCCTACGGACTCGTCGTCTTCCCCTTCGTACTGATATCGAGCGCGTTGTACGCGACTGCAGCCTTCAAGCTCGGCAACTGGAACGCCAACATTACGCTGCTGAGGAGCTGCAACCACTGGCCCAAGTGCGCGTGGTGCGACTGCGTGCGCGCCGTCGCAGGCGCCATGGACCGCCAGGGCTTCTGGAAGCTCGTGCTCAAGCTGCCGAGCGCCTTCGTGCTCGTGCCCGTGCTCAAGTACCTCTTCGGCGCCAACCCGCTGCTCTACAAGCTCTCGATCCGCTACCGCAACATGTGGACGTCTCCCTTGGACGTCCAAGGTACACCATTACCTTGCCATCCCTTGACTTCTGAAGGTGCCAATCTAACAGTCTTCTCTCTAGACGACAAGGCGGTCGCGGCGGTGGTCCAGGCCGTCTCGTGGCCGCTCATGGCCACCAACTTGACGGAGCCGGATGTCGAGCAGCTGCCTCAAGTCCTCGGCAGCTGCCATCACCACCAGTCAGAGCTCAAGGCGGACCGCATTGTGAGCGGCCACATCCCGTTCCCGGCAGAGGATTGCGGCGCGAGGAGCGGCGTCATGGCCGTGCTGACTTCCAACGGCGTCGTGACGTTCGCGAGCGCCGAGCACAACGTGAACGGCAGCATCTTCCACTCGCTGACGGCCAAGCGCAGCATCTATAACCTGCTGCTGTACACGTGGAACCCGTGCCACTACCTCACGGGCTACGTCGAGGTCAACCTGCAGCACGACGGAGGCATCGAGCAGCCCAGTACGTCTCACTCGCCAACCATTAAGTGTGGGCAACGACACTGACTTGTCACCTATGACCGACAGTGTGGTGCGTTGTGGGCGACAACTTCGTCGGCAACTGGCTGTTCGAGCACGCGGACGCTCTACTGTGGCACTTTGACCCGAATGCTCGCTCCAGAGTCTCCCTCGCGTCGACGCTGTCGTTCGACGGCGACGTCGGCCACACCATTAGCATCACCAGCATCACGGACATGCACGACCAAGCCGAGACGGCGAGCCAGTCGATCGCAGTGCTCGAGTCCGCGTCCGAGCTCGGCACGGGCCGCTCCACCGCCTTCATGATGCGCGACACCATCACATCCAACGAGTCGTTCATCGTGTGACCAGGGCACAACGAGACCGACTGTGTAGATATAGAGACCCAGCGAGGGCGGGACGCACTTCCACGAGAACTATGAGCTCGCCAAGCTGGCCAGACGTCAGTTCATTGACTGCAAATGTCAGGTTGTTCGTCTTGTGAAGACCCTGCTTGGCCTCGAAGTATGTGCCGTTACTCGTCCTGCGGCTTCTTGAGCTCGGCCTTGACGCGGCGCTTCTCCTTGTCGATCTCGTCCATGACCTGCGCGAACATGCTGGGCTCAATGTCGCTCTTCTTGGCTCGGAAGTTGGCCTCGACCTCTCTCAGCGACTCGAGTCTCTCGACCAACTCCTCCCTCGACGGAGGCTTCTTCTCGTCTTCGGCCGCGTCCTCGGCCTTGTTGCTATCGTCCAGCACGCCGCAGTTGATGACGCGCACGTTGGCGCGCGGCTTGCCGCTCTTGCGGCCGCAGCTCGACACGATGTCGACGACGTCCATGCCGTCCAGCACGCGGCCGAAGACGACGTGCTTGCCGTCCAGCCACGGCGTCTCGCCCGTGCAGATGAAGAACTGGCTGCCGTTCGAGTCCGGCCCGGCGTTCGCCATCGACAGCGTACCCGGACCGGCGTGCGGCACGCTCAGGTCCTCGTCCGCGAACCGCTGGCCGTAGATGGACTCGCCGCCGGTTCCGTTACCGAGCGTGAAGTCTCCGCCTTGGATCCTGCCTCGCCATCAGTCCATAGTCAGACGCCTGGGCTGGAAGGACACTGTGAAAGAGGCAGAGGGACGGACATGAAGCCTGGAATGATGCGGTGGAACGGAGAGCCCTTGAAGTGCAGCGGCTTGCCGGCGCGGCCCACGCCGTGGTCGCCAGCGCACAGCGCGGTGAAGTTGGCGACCGTCTTGGGCTGCTGGTCGCCGTACAGCCCGAGCACGATCTTGCCCACGTACTCGTTGTCGATGCCCACGTCCAGGAACACCTTGTCCGTCACAATGAGCTGGCCACGGACCAGTTGTTATCCCTAGTATAGCACCTTGAAGACATGGACGGAGACAAGTACCTCGCCGTCGAAGGTGGTGCGGGATGGCACGGCCTTGACGCCCGTGAGGTCCTCGAGCGACGGCAGAGGGCCGAACACGTAGCCGACCGCATAGCCGCCGACGAACACGGCGCCGAGCGTCAACACGCCCTTCTGCAGCGACGACAGCCCGCCGCCAGCAGCGCCAGAGTTACTGGGACCTCCGCTACTCATCTGTTCGTCCAAGTTGCTGAAGTGTGAGGGCGTCTGCAGCTGGGAGTAGACCCGTCAGACAGAAAAGAAGAGGAGGCGTACGTTGCGCAGAGCGAGGCCGACGCGCGGGCGCAGGAGCGCGAGCGCCGGGCGAGAGAGCAGCGCCGCGGAGACCATGGTCGCAGCTTGGTGGCCAGGTCAATGTGCGGTTGTCAATGGCCGCTTCACCCAGTATGAAACAGAATATTGTGACGAGCAGTTGAATCACATCACAATGTGGCCCACATGAATTACATTTCAAAGTTGAAGTTGTCGGTATAATATCCTTAGTACTCGATGATGGTAATCCGTCCCTCATGCTTCGGGTACGCGATCACTCGCTTCTTCTCGACAAAGTCGGCGACGACGACGGCCACCGACTCTCCGACTCGCACTACTTCTCCTCGTTGCCAGGACTTGCAGCCATCGCCACCTTGGGCGATGAACTTGGTCGTCGCCACCAGTACCCACTCGTCCAAGTCCACCTCTCGTCCCGAGTCGTCCACCATCTCCACCACAACCGGCGGTTGCGTCCGCCAGTCCGCCGTCAGTCTCAGACCAGAGATGTGCGGGTGCGAGCCCGACATGTACGGGTACTTGGCCAGGTGCTCGAGGATCGCGGCGCCAAAGTCTCGCAGCTGGATGCGGACAACAGCCGTCGGGTTGGGGAACGGCATCTCCTGGTGGATCATCCCGGCCGTGACGTTTGTACCAACATCGTAGAGCTTGTCGCCACGGATGAAGCCGCCGTTGACGAGTCCAAAGTCCGCGTTGAGCTCGCAGCAGAGCGCGTCGGCCACCAGGTTCCCCATGCTGCTCTCTCCAGCTCGGAGCGCCGCGGTCCTTGTAGATAGCGGTCGCTCAAGCACTGCCAGGACCCGAGCATTGTCCCCAGCATTGTGGTCCGCCTCGAGCAGCTGCATGTACTTGTGGATGATCTTCTGGCAGGCGATGTCAGGAGCGATGCCTTGAGTCACAATCATACTCCACTGCGTTGTCACTGCAAGTGGACGCTTGGGAGTCTTGGACAGCGCGAACTCGAGCTTGGCGAGCCACATTGCGTTCTGTCCCGACTTGTGGATGAACGTGCTGCCCTCGTACATTGTGAACGGCTCGTGGTCGTGGCCGCCGAGGATGACGTCGATGCCCTTGACCCGTCGAGCCAGCAGCTTGTCGTCTTCGATGGGTAAATGGGTCAGTGCGATGATGAAGTCGGCTCCTTGGGCTTGCAGCGTCTCGACACATCGCTTGGACGTCTTGAACACGTCGGTGAAGACCACGTCGTCGCCTGGGAAGGACAATTGAGGCGTCTCATCGGTGCAGACGCCGAAGAGTCCGAGCTTGAGCCCGTCTTTGAGCGTGACGATCTCCGTGTCGACGACGCCGTCCAGGAGTTTGTTGGATGGATTCTCGAGCACGTTTGAGCCAAAGTACTTGAACTTGGACGCCTTCATGCGCTCGCGCAACACGCCGCAGCCAAAGTCGAACTCGTGGTTGCCCAGCACGACGTACTCGATCCCCAGGTAGTTCATCAGCTCGATCATGTGTTCCCTGATGGATCAAAACATTGCAAAATGGATGAACATCGTAGAATCAAAAACTGCATGATGTACCACCAGCTCACTCACCCTTTGCAACGCTGAGCGAGCTCAGAGCCAGAGAGGAAGTCGCCGTTGAGCGTCACCAACAGCGTCGAGTCAGCAGGAACCGCAGCTCGCTCCCGCTGCAGCAAAGCCGCAAACTCCGCGATCCCTACATCCACAACACGGTCAGTTCCATAGTAGCTTCAAGTGAACTCTCTGGTAGTTGACTTACCGCCACGGCCGTGCTCGTCCGGGTACATGTCGTAGACGTCGTTGATGGACAAGACGACGATGTTGGCGGTCTGGACGCCATCATGCAGCTTCATAGTCTCGGACGCCATGGCTTTCTCCACACTCAATGCAACTTCGGCTGTCGATGACGAGGCAAGTCGACGAGTGAGAGCTGCTCCTAGCTCTGAGCATTCCCAGATCGAATGCAATGAGCTATTCTCGTGTCCATCCTGGTGCTTACAACCTGATCAGGATACTTTCGGACCGCTTCGAGCTCGAAATAGTCCGTCAAGAAGAGTAAAACGCGCAATCCCAGCCCGTGACGTCTTCAACTCCTTCTCGAACATCATGATGGGCGCGTCCGAGCCATCCAACCTTCACAAACACTCTTGAAGGCCCGGTATCATCACTGGCCCAAGTCGAGAGCGTCCAGAGCGCTGCCGTCGAGCAGTTCAGGCTGGCAGTGGGTCATCCACAGACGCCCGTCGTGCGAGATGTTCCACTCCTGCGTCGTGCCTTGGAGCGTGACCACATAGTTGGTGAAGAGCCCTTGAGCTTCTCGCTGCTTGAGTTTCTTGGACCGCGGACTCAGCAGCCGGTCTCTCGCACTCTGCTCGTCCTGCTCCTCATCGTCAGAGTCGAGCTGAGCCACGTACAGCCTCTTTGGACGTGGCTCGTTCGGGTTATTGCTCCGGATCGACGCCGTTCTGTCCACTTCACTCTGGCAGTTGATCGTCGGCGTCTGCAACCCGAACGTCTTGAACAAGTCCGAGTGTGGCGGACTCTTGGTCTTGGAGTACAATAGCCCCATACTACCAGCGTAGGCCTTGTGAGCGTCGTGGAACACGCGCTGATCGTAGTAGACCGCGTCCAACACGCGCTCGATGGCCAGTTGCTCGTCCAGGAAGGCGACTCTCGCGGCCTCGAGCTCTTCCAGCCCAAGGTCGATCTCCTGCTGACTGCTGAAGAACACGACGCCCCACTTCTCGGGTCGGTGCATGTCGATCACGCCAGTCGGAGCCCATACAATGTTGTCTTCCCTGGTGTCCGGCACCTTGGCGTACTGCAATTGCTGCGTGTCGGCGTTCAGCTCGACCTGCAGCTGGTACTGGACGCGCGAGAAGTTGACTCGCCAGACATCCCCAGGCTCTAGAGCCCGACCACGTCGACGGTCGAACTGGACGAGTTCTTCGAGCTCGACGCTCATCTCGACGCTCCACTGACGACACTCGGTCTCCGGCGAGTTTGTCACGCCGTCGATGAAGACAGCGGTCCGCAAAGAGTCCAGGTTGTACGGGTTCTCGATGCTGTAGCCGTCCTTGTACGGCCGGTGCAGGAGCAGCTCCCAGATAGTGTTGAGGCAGTTGATCTCCATCTCACTGCGGCATACACCGCACTCACTGCAGTCAGACCAGCATGCCCAGAGCACTGAATGCGATGAAAACACAATGCAGCGGACGGACTAGTAGTTGTGGCGGCTGCCGTCCGGGTCCAGGAAGACTTCAAAGTCGTTCTCGTGGTACAAGGTACTGTTCCTGGCGCGCATCGTCCCCCAGATCCGCGGCTCCTCCAGCTCGGCGACTACGTAGAATCGCTCCGAGTCGAACATCATCTTGGCGCGCGTGCGCGGGTACGTCTTGGGCTTGCGCTGCTCGCCCTCAATGTCCACGAACTGCTCCGTCCACGGCGCATGAGCCCACTCGGGTTTGTCCGCCCTGGTAGACATTGTGAGGCAGGCTGTGAGCTTCCAGGGACGCTTAGAGCGTCGAAAATCCGGGGAGAGGGGCGGACGGACCTGCCGTCGATTGTCATGGGCGGCACGGACCCGTCGGGGCCGCTCTGGCGGCGTAGACAGACGTACACGGGCGGCCGCAGCGCGTCCATGATCGCCCACTCGGCCATGGTTGGTTGACTTTGATCTTGCTTTGCACTCAACACAGGAGACCCATTCGAGTATTTGAACGTGTTATTCGGAAGGAGTACACTGGCTTTTTGCCTCGTTTATAGCCAATGTTTGCGCGTGTAGGCGATGATTTTTATCCAATAATGATGGGCTGAAATACATGCATTCTGCGACAGTCACTCCTTCGGCGTTATCACCGCACATTGCGTTGACGCCTCGAGCACTTCAACTTGGACCAGAGTCGGCCGAAGGAGCCTTTATAGCTGATGCAGTCAGTGGCTCGGAGCCTCTCAACCAAGAGAAAGACAGCTTGGAGGCGACCAGAATGACTGCGAGGCGTCGTCTGGACTCTCCTCGCAGCCCGAGACGGTGACGCCAAAGGCAATCGGAGCCCTCTTGCCAGTCTCATTGTGCAATCTCCACTCCAGCACTCAAGCTACTAGCCAACCAACCAGCCAGCCAACCAGCCAGCCAACTGAACCACCCGCCATGTCAACGGCCAGCAGCATCAACCAGCACGTGGTGATCGTCGGCGGCGGTATCGGCGGCCTGTGCCTCGCGCAAGGCCTCAAGAAGCACGGCGTCCCCTTCACCGTGTTCGAGCGCGACCCGACGCCTGACTACCGTCCGCAGGGCTACCGTCTCCGCATCAACGGCGACGGGTACGACGCACTCGAAGCATCGCTGTCGCGGGAGCTGATGGACGCCTTCCTCCAGTCCAACGCGGCGTTCGAGCCTGGCTTCGTCTTCCACGATCCCGTCACGGGCGAGAGTGTGGTCCGCAAGGCTCCTCCAGTCGCTCCGAGAGGCGTTCACCACCAGCAATCGACCGCTACGCCTCGAGCCTTCGCGACTGATAGAGCGACGCTACGAGCCGTGCTCCGCGCTCGACTTGCGCCTGAAGAGCTGCGCTATGGCATGAGCTTCAAGACGTACACGCTCCTGCCAGACGACGAGGACGTACTGGTCGAGTTCGACAACGGCGAAGTCGTTCGAGGGACCCTGCTTGTTGGCGCGGATGGCGCCAACTCCCGTGTTCGCAAGCAGTTCTTGCCAGATCATGTCATGCTGGACACGGACGGACGCGTCGTGTTCGGCAAGACGCTGCTCACACCCGAGTTCATGGCCGTGTTCCCCAAGGACGCGCTGTCCAAGACGGCGCTCGTGACCAGCCAAGATCCTGTCGCGTCGCTCTTCTCGGAGCCCATGCGATTCTCCCACGCGCGTTCCGAGGTCGACGTCGAGCTCCCAGAGCTCGACGACTACCTCTACTGGGTCCTCGTCGCTCGCTCCGGAGTCTTCGGCACCAACGTGGACGCGTTGACTCCGGAGCAGCTAAAGCAGCTAAGTCTCCGCGTCACGGACGGCTGGAGCCCAGCGCTGCGTGAGGTCTTTGAGCGTCAAGAGCCTGGTGTTGGTGCGTTTATCAAGGTCTCGACGACGCACCCGACGATCAAGCAGTGGACGCCGGCGCGCGTCACTCTACTCGGAGACGCCGTCCACGCCATGACGCCAGCCGGGATCGGGGCCAACACTGCGCTGCAAGATGCACGCGTGCTGCTCGAGTGCCTGGTCGCCAAGGGCGTCGGCACGGCCGCCGTCGGTCACTATGAGGCGCAGATGAGGGTCTACGCGTCGGCAGCCATCTCTGCGAGCCTTGGCGCCGGCAGGAAGATGTTTGGCCAGCCGCCACTAGAGGAGATGGCGGCGATCTGAAGACTGTGAAGGACAAGAGAGGGTAGACTCGAGGTTCGACGGTTGCATTGATAAATAGAGAGGAAGGAGAGGGACATACGTGGTCGCCGTGCTTTCGTACGTGGGCAGGAGGAGAGGGCAGTGTACAGACGGCTCGCGCTCACGCTGGAGGAAGTAAGTCGTTGTCGTGGTTCATAGTCGGACAGCGTGAGGTCGACAAGTAGCTGGGTTGCTGAAGAGCAGGCCAGCTCAGCTGAAGCGCGCTTGGGAGCGTCCGCGCCGGCCCGAGGGCGGCTGCGAGTACGCGTGGTACGGATTGTGGTGCCCCTGGTCCGGTGGAGGAGGCGGCTGCAGCAGGCGGAAGTGGCGGTCGCGCTCAATGTGCGCGCTTAGCCGCATGTCCACCGCAGCGGCCGAGTCGCTGGACGACCCCCACGAGTCCTGCGAGACGTTGGCGTGTGTGGACGAATGCGCGGCCGAGCGAACGCTCGAGTCGACCGTCTGTGGGGACTGGTTGCCGCCAGTCAGCAGCGTAAAGTCCCACTTGGCCTGGTTATTGGCGTGGAACCGCCGGTGGTGCGCGCACCAGACGCAGTTGGGCGACGCGCACTCGACGAACTCGACGAGCGGCTGGGCCGGCAGCACCACGAGCCGCGTCGGGTCGCGCTGCTCCACTCGGCGCATGATGTACAGGAACGAGAGGCTGAGCAGCAAGGCTGGGACCAGGTACTCGAGCACGCAGAAGGTCGAGAAGGCCAGCGAGTCGCCAAAGGCGTCGAGCAACTGGCCGCGCGCTGCGAGTACCACGACGTCCATGGCCATCTGCAGCGCCAGCGCGGCGCTGATGCTGGCGATGAGCAGCGTCATCTGGCGCACCGACTTGGCCTTCATGTCGTCCGACATGGCGGCGGATAGCAGCCGCGCGCGCAGCTGGAGAGCCACGTAGACGGCGCTGGAGGCGTCCACCGCGACGGTGACGAGGTTGACGACGCGGAAGACGACGGGGAAGGCGGCGGAGCTCGACAGGTAGACCGTCAGCGTCTCCGTCGAGTTGATGCCACGAGCCAGCACGTCGACGCCGCTGCCGACCGCGCAGGCCAAGTGCACTGTATGCAGGAAGACGAGCGGGTGGAGGAGTGACAGGCGCTTGGAGCGCTGCATCTGCTCGGGCGTCACGCGGCCGGCGGCGACGGCGGACGCCCATTGGAGGACGATCGAGGCCGTGCAGAGCAGCAGGAGCGAGTTGGACCACCATAGGAAGGCGAGGCCGACGGCGAGGAGCTTGGGGCGGCATAACGACAGCCAGAACGTCCAGCGGAGGCCGCAAGCCGCGAGTAGAGCCAAGTGAAGCGCGACACGGCGCGGGTGCGAGCGCCAGACGAGCTGGTGCAGGCTGCGCCAGAGCACCACGAGCGCCAGCAAGCCTTCCAGGATCAGGAGCGGCAGCAGGCGCCAGCTCGCACACTCTTGGAGCTCCAGCGACGAGAGCGAGACCATCGCGCGATCGCTTCGGTCACGGGCAAAGGCCGCCGCTTGCGCGGGGTCTGGGACGCCCCAGAGACGCCGGGGAAGCCCGCGAGGTAGCTGGGGAGGCGGGGGAGAGCGAGGGGAAGCAGGGAGCGGCTGTGGAGCGGCGGGGGAGCGGCGGGAAGCCGCGCGGATGGAGCGCTGGGCGGTCGGCAGGTGTCCCTCCTGGTGTCCGATGATATCTTGCGCTGAGTATGGGAATGTGGCCGCGAAAAGCGAAGCCATGGACGGACGCGAAAGTAACCGATTCGCGAGCAGGTCCGGTCAATTATGATGAGTAGTCTCTTGTAGTTTGTATTGGTGTGACAAGTGCGAAGCGACACGAAGTAAATTACCAAATCACCTGCGAGATTGCATACCGCGGCGACATGGCTGATGCATCACCAACATGAGCGATATCAAACTCCCCTCAATTGTTTAATAACCTGATGAGGACGGATACTGGGTGATTTAGAACGAACTCTTCCAACAAGTCTCACAGGCTGATATCGCTGCAAAAGATCGCCAATTAATTCGCTTCAACAGATCGCCAACTACTGTAAAATGAGCGGCCTCACACTTCGGTTCGCAAAGCCACACTTTATTTTATTTTTTACCAATCAGCCAAGATAAAAGATGCCAATCATTGGCCGGGAGACCAAAAATTGGCTGCTGCACTTCAATTGACAGCCACTATTATTCTACTAAATTGGTCGATTTCTTTATTGGATTTGTTTTGCTCGCAGATGTTATTGTAACTGTACAGTATATTGGTGTGCACCACATCACACCCCACTACGATCTGACTCCGGACACTTCAACTGAGACCAAAATGCGGCCGTGCGCATGGGCTCCACTCGCACTCGCGGCGCTGCTCCTAGCGGGCTTCCTGGGACTTCTAGACGCCTCCACGACCTCCTACAATCTCCGAGTCAACGTCCGTGTGCTGCTGGTGCACCTCCACCCGTCCGTGGACGTCTGGGACGCTCAATACGACGCGGAACCCAACTCGGACCACCTCCTTCTTCATGGAGATCTGTCGGCTTTAGCACGCGCCGCGCGGCGACAACGCGTGCATTCGGTGCTCTCAAGCCGTGTACACGACTCCCAGGCTGCTGTGAAGCGGTTCATCCAGTCAAACACCGCGGGAAACGTTGAGATCCTGCCGCTCTGGATCCAGAACACCCTCGTCATCCGGATCAACAAGCAGCACAACGCCAGTCTGGGCAGCCACTGGCGCTTCTTCGAGCAGCAACTACGGTGGCTCCCCGGTGTCCTGGACGTCGAAGAAGACACCGCAGCCGTCCAGCTAGTCGACGCAGTTGAAGACGCAACATCGAGGCAGGAAGACCACAAAACCAGAGCCTCTGAGCCTCAAGGGAACGTCAAGAGGCTGCATGCGCCAGAGTTATGGGCCCAAGGTGTCCACGGACAAGGCGTCGTGGTCGGTAGCATCGATTCAGGTGTGCGATACACCCACGAAGCACTCAAGAGCACGTTCCGAGGTACGTACGCTCCTCTTTACAGCCTGCATCAAGCCCTAACAACTCACTACTCTCCATCTAACTATGGCAGGATCGCTGCCGAACGGCTCCCTGTCCTTCGACTACGCCTTCTGGTTCACTCCTGGCACCAACATAACCCGCGAGACACCGGACACGGCGGACGAGGTCGGTCACGGTACTCACACAGTCGGTACAGCCGTCGGTAGCAACGGCATCGGCGTCGCTCCTCAGTCAACTTGGATCGCGGCCCGGGCGTTCAACGCAACCGGTGCAGCTAGCAAGAGCGACTTCCTCTTGGCAGCTCAATGGGTCATCTGCCCTACTAGAACCGATCGAACGGGAGAGAACTGCTCCTTAGGAGCCGACGTACTGGTCAATTCGTTCGGCATTGACCGGACCGACGCCGACTTCAACAAGTGGACGTGGATGGACAAGGTCGTCCACGTCTGGCAGGCCGCTGGGATCTTCCCGGTCTTCGCGAGCGGCAACACGAACGGGTTCCAGTGCGGAAGCGTCTATTACCCGGCAAGTCGCGTCGAGACCATAGCGGTTGGAGCGCTTATGGGGAGCTCACTATGGGGAGCGAGCGGCAAGGGACCCAGCATCGACCCGAGAGACTCGAAAGCGATCATCAAGCCCGACTTTGTGGCGCCGGGAGTCGCCATCCGATCAGCTCTGAGCACCAAGGACTCGGCATACACCCGGATGACGGGCACGTCGATGGCTACGCCTCACATTGCCGGAGCGATCGCCTTGCTGCTGAGTATCCCGCACACAAGATCATCACAAGCGGCTGCTCTGTCTAGCCGACCGTTAAGTCCAAAGCTGATGGAAGCGCTGCAGAGATCCACGTCTCGAGCCCTCGGCAAGCCCTTCTTGGTGCCCAGCGAGTGCGGCAACACGACGTACAGACAGTACCCGAACAACATTTACGGCTGGGGACTCGCGAACGTGTGCGCTGCAGCCAACACCCTCGGCGTCTCCTGTTCAACCACGCAGTATCAACTGCTCGAAGACGATGACAACGACGCAGTGGCTATCACAATGGCTTGACTGCAGCGGAGATTGCTTGAGTGACTCCAGCCTATTCAATCCACTGGATACGCTGGCGGTGTTGGTGGATCGGATAGTCAATGACGCCCTTCTTCTTGACGAAGGCAATCACGACGTCTTGGATGTACTCTTCAGTCTGGAAAACGTGCTCGGCACCGCCGGTACTCTCACTGAAGAACGCTCGGCCTTCAGCTTTGTCTCTCACAAAGTCGGTCGTCACCACCAGCAGCGTCTCATGCCCTGCAATCTTCTCAGTGCGCTCGCGGTCGCGGAAGAAGTCGACGGCTGTGATCCGGTTGCTGTCGTCGTACAAGACGATGAAGGCGCCGGACACTTGCGGGTGACTCGAGTTTGGTGACGGGTACCGCTTCAGCATGGCGAGCAGCGCTCGCTCAAGGTCTTGCGCGGTCATCCGGACGACAGCGACGTGGTTGCGGTCCGAGACGACGCTGTTGACCCACGAACGGGTGAGCTGGAGCGGCGGAACGAACATGCGCTCGCACCGGATCGCACCGGCATTCAGGACAGCGAGGTCGGCTGCGTAGACTGCCAGCATTGCGTCCGTGACGAGGTTGCCCAGGTTGCTCTCGCTACAGCGGAGAGTCGCCTTTGTGCCGTCGAGTACCGAGTTCAGAGTCGCCAGGACTACTCCATTGTCTCCAACGCTGTTGTCAACCGCTTGATCCGCAGCGATGCGCTGCTTGTAGAGCCTGTGGATGCTCTGGACGACTGGATCCGGCGCATACCCTCGGTTCATGTACATTCGCCAGTCGATCGCCACTTTAGCACCTTGATCTTGAGGTCGAGACAACTCGATGTGGAAGTTGATGCGACCGAGCCAGAGCACATCTTGACCGGACTTGTGGATGAATGTCGACCGTTCGACCATCGTCATTGGCTCATGGTCATGGCCGCCGAGGATCAAGTCGATGCCGGATACACTGCGAGCGATCAAGCGGTCCATTGGGATGCTGACGTGGGTAAGCGCGACGATCACGTCGGCTCCTTGGGCCTTGAGGAGTGCAACACACCGACGCGCGTGCTCCACTTCGCTCTCAAAGGCGACGGCGGCGCTGGCGTTCGAGTCGAGCGCCGAGTTGGACGTCGTGACGCCAAACAAGCCGAGCACCGAGCCGTTGGGGAGTCGCCGAGTCATGACGTCCGTGACTTGGGGAAGGAGATTGCCAGTTGAACGTTGACGAACGTTGGAGCCGAACACGGTGAACTTGGCCTTGGTCAGCAGCTCGAGGAGCACGTGCTCGCCAAAATCGAACTCATGGTTGCCCAGGACGACCACGTCCACGTCGAGCGCGTTCATCAGCTCGACCATGTGCGCGCTGACAGTCAGAATGAGTATGAGACTCATGGCCCGGCTTGTAGTGGTGTCCACTCATGTAGTTAGTTACCCTTTGTCTCGGCGTTCAGTGTCGCTACGCCAGAGGAAGTCGCCGTTCATGGTCACGATCGTCGTGGCCGTCGGAGGAATCGAAGAGCGGACGCTGGCGAGTAGCGTTGCGAACTCGGCGATCCCTTTTAGACACGGTGTCAGGACCCGATACAGACTTTCTGAGGGCAATGGCTGGAGGAGTTGACGCACCGCCTCGGCCTTCGTGGTCCGGATTGAGCACATACGTGTCGTTGAAGGTCAGGAATACCAGCTCGGAGGCCATTGGGGATGGCTACAACCTCTGCTTGACCGAGTTGAATGGCAAATGAAGGGAGTGCCGAGCTCCACTGGTGATCAATCATCGCACCAACACTCACGAGCAACAAGGCATGGCTCTCATCTCCGCCAGTCCTTCAGATCATTTGAACCAACCGCCATCGTCGTCGAGCCTCGAGGCCGAGCGATCATCGACATGGACAACCTGGACCAGGACGGAGACTTGGGCGACTACATTGGCTGGGTGCTCATCGCTCGCGCTCGCCACCTGCACCGCGACGCGGCCATGAGCGCGCGCGAGCTCTTCTCGCTGCCGGCCAAGCGTGTGGCGCAGCTGTCGGTCGACA
>JAADXY010000522.1:0-20410 GCA_023338065.1 Phytopythium montanum
CCAATGGCCTAATGTAGGCCGTCCTCAGCGGGCCGCCAGCCCGCTCGCCGTTGTGGGCTCGGCGGCGCTGCCACACGCGGTTGGAGTAGCCGATGTACGTCCAGAGCCAGCGAAACGCCGCGTAGACAGTGTCGTCCGGGAAGTCGGCGTCCTCGGCCGCCGGAGTGAGCAGGTAGCAGGACCACATGGTTGTTGGAGGCGTGTTCGATGCTCTTGCCGCCGGCTAGAGGCAGCCATTGCGGGGTGTGAAGCCGCGTGACGGCGGCGTTCAGAGCTGTTGAGAGCACTGCAAATGGAGCGAGCGCGATTGCTCCAGCGACGAACGCCGCCCTCTCTGTCACTCCAGCTGGTCTGGCGTTGGGGCTGTTGTGTTGCTTGCTCCGTAGTTGGCGAGCGTGTTGGATGTGACGCTGTTCAAGCTGCTTGTCCAGCATTAGAGCAGTCAGTCTATAGTGGACTACTGATTGATTGACGACCTCTGCTCAAGCCACGCACCTGGTCGAGAAGTTCGGGCGCGTGGGTGAATGGCGAGTGCATGACAGCTGCCGACTGGTCAAGTGACGAGGCGGAGAGCGAGCGCTGGCGATCAATCGCAAACACGCCAGTAGCCGCCAACTCGACGTCGTAGAAAACGATCTTGCAGCGCTGACGCCGCTCCCGCGTCGCACCACACAGCGCCACCACTGGAACGTACGTCGAATCGGCTCCACGTACTGCTGCGACGAGAAATGGCGTGCTCTGGGGCTTCCTGGAGGCGTTGGGAAGCTTCTTTGAAAGTCGCGGAGCAGTAGAACTCGCCGATGATGTCGCCCTCGTTGTCGGCACGGAACCCCACGACGCAGAACGTGGACGCGTCCGCGCGAAGCCGCGCAGCTGGTGGACGTCCTTGTCATGTGGGTGTAGCGTGGGCGTGGGCGCTGCCCCAGCGCCGGCGGCGAGCCGAGACGCCGCGGGCCAATTCACCACTGCGCTGCGCCGGCATATCCACCACTGTGATCGGTCCATCGCCACGATGTCATGTGCACCCAAATGTACGATTGCAGCCTAATTTAAAACGCCCAATTTGACGACCCGGATCGTCATCGTATAGCACGCAACACTTGAAAATTGTATGCGTTGATGATATGCTGCATGGCGTATTTTACGGAGGAGCATAAACACCGAAAATATAAATGCAGTTTTTGGCGATAATAGTTTCGGTGGCCTGGCCATCCGAAAATCAAGTTTTCCTCTCACTTGGTTTAACGATCGCATAATACCTTGCAGATGACGCACTCCGTAAGCTTTCCGCCGAGAGCATCATCATTTTACTTAGTAGAATCAATCGGATTGGCGGAAACCGCGCGGAATCAATCGCTAAGTTTAGCATACGTCATCAGCGTACGCAATCGTGCTACAAAGCTGTAGTAGACAGCATGACGGAAAGATTCATTTCCACTCTTCTGATTGGCTAAAATTAGTTTTTTCACTGCAACATAAAATGGTCAAAATGAGCTAAAAAAAGTCAATACCCACATTTGACGTGTTATTCTACGTCAGCTGCGCACCTTTTGTTTCATAGCCTGGAATAATTTATATTATGTTCTATAATTATGTATCAAAATAATAGTGCAGACTTCCACTATTCTCTATTAACCGGTGCAATCCTATGCCACGTGTTGGACCTCCTCCATGTTCATGTTTCTTTCACAAGACCACAACCCAACACAATGGCAACCGAGTCTACCGCGGCCTCCCCGGCATCCCCTGCCTCCACCAGAGGCACGCTCAAGGGCCGCGGGCGCAAGGAAGGCCCTTGGGCGCGCCACTTCCTGCGCCTGGACGAGCACCAGAGCAAGACGGTCTTCCTGAGCGTCTGCCGCTTCTGCCTGGCCGCGCACTCGGCCGACCCGCAGACCGTCCCGCCGCCGCGCAAGGTGCCCGCGCGCCGCGCCTGCCAGATCCCGCACCTCAAGCGCTGCGGCCGCATCCCGCCGGGACAGGCGCGCGCCGACGTGGACGCGCTGCTGGCCGTCTACGGTACGCTCGCCGTGCCCTACTCACCCGGGCAAGCCAAGCGCGAGCCTGGAGCTGACGTCTCCACCGTCTCCGCTGTCTCCACCGCTGCTGATGGCTCTACCACCGCCACAGAGCCGCAGCCAGCTCGTCCGCGGCGACCAAGGGTGCCACACGTGTCCAAGAAGGTTACGCGACCACCGGAGGACTCAACGGCCGCTCCAGCGAAGAGAGCAAAGGTGGAGGACAGTTACCCGACGCCCAAGCCACCACAAGATGAGCAGATGCAGAGCCCGAGTGTGCAGCACATGGCAACGACAGCCCGATCGCCCGTGGTTCTTCCAACGCCGCAGCTCACCCCGCCAGCCCAGCACCAGCAGCAGCCAACCCGGTCTCCTCCCCCACCACCTCAAGTGCTCGTTCACCAACCGTCTCCACCTCAAGTGGTCACTAAACTGTCGCCTCCACCTCGAGCGCTCGTCCACCAGCCACCTCTACGCCAAGTGACCACCCACCAACCGCCTCCACCTCAAGTGATCACGAACCAGCCGCCTTCGTCCCAAGTACTCGTGTACCCGCCGCCGACGCCTGCTCCGCAGGTTACGCAGCCGTCCGCTCGCCAACTGCAGGCTCTTGTGGCGGACGTGACGTTCGAGAACGGCATCCGGCCCGAGTGGGTCGAGAGCGCCACCTTGAGGCGCCTGGTGCGCTGGCTGCGGCCGGAACTCGAGCATGCGGTGCCAACAGCCGGCGCCGTCAGCGGCAGCTTGCTCACTCAAGCCGCTACAAGCTTCTCAAGCTCGGAACAAGGCGACATGGAAGCCTTTGTCAGCCAAGGAGCCCGCGTGGCGGTCGCTGTCCTCGTCGAGGTCGCTGAACCTGCGCTGCTCCGCGTCCACCTCTCTTCTCTATCCGCGTCAAGCTGCTTCGACGTCCGTCAGATTTCTAGCACTGACCGTGATGACGTCTCCCGACTCGCTCGCGAACTCCAAGCCGTTGTCGATCGCGTGCGAGCAACCAACACGCCAGTCGGCTCCGTGTGTCTGTCCGCCCCGAAGATCTGCGCTCCAGCGCTCGGGTCGGTCGCGCGGGGAAACCCGCAGCTGATCGTCGTGCCGTGCTTCGCGGACGCCGTCAACTCTCTGGCCAGTGCGGCGATCCGCTCGCCTTTGGCCCGTTCTACACTACTCGCTGTCGCCGAGGCGGTCGACGCCATTCTATCGCCCCCCGCAGCCATCGATGAAGCCGCCAGAGCCATCCCGTGGCAGTTGGTAGTGTTCGCCACAGTCTCAGCGACGTACGGGTCTCCGCTTGAGATGGCGAGAGTCGAAGCAACGCGGTGGACCAGCGCACATGAAGCTGTGGCCTCTCTGCTCCGCGTGCGCTCAGCGCTGCGAGAGTTCGCAGGCGACCACTACAACTCGCTCAGCACTCACCCTGTGGCCCGCAACGTCGTGGTGATGCTGAGCGACGACGCGTTCTGGACCGCGTGTGAAGCACTCGAAGCGATGCTGCGGCCTCTGGTCGCAGCTGCCTACATAGCGTCGAGCGGCGATGCCACGCTGGCACATGTGATGGCGGCGTTCACGGACATGGCGCGGTCTCTGCAGCCTGTGAACAGTGAGAGGAGCCTACCGAGAGAACTCTTCACCCAAGAGCAAGCACTGCTGGCCCAGGTGGAGACCGCTTGGTCCCGTTACGGCGCTCGCCGCGTGTCGATGCTAGCGTGCTTCCTCCACCCGGAGACTCGGAGCCTAGCACTTCAGCTACACGAGACGGAGCTGACGAGCGCCGCACAGCTTGTGGAGAGCGCCATCGAGCACTTCCGCGTGTTCTTCGGCGCCAACGAGCCGATCAACAAGCTGCGCGGGGACCTCATGAAGTGGCGGAATGGCTCGCTAGCCAAGAACGTCCGCCCTGAAGAGTTCGACAACTGGCTGTCGTACTGGGAGTACATCCGCGAGTGCAAGATCGCCGTCGAGCTGGCGCGACTCGCCATCTTTGTGCTGTCCGCCGGCGTCCACTCTGGAACATGTGAAGACCTCTGGCTTCGACGAACGGTCGGGCTGGGAGTCTGCGGCATTGACGCTTCTCGACACCACTCGGCGTCTCTGTTGAAGCTCAAGGAGCTCGAGATGGCGCGGCTCGCTATTGAGCGGCAGCGTAGGAGCGAGAGCAAATCTGAGATGGAGCGGCGCGGCCATGGCGGCGTGACAAGCGCCACGGAGCTGTCCAAGGTTGTGGCGCAAGCCAGTGGCGTCAACATGGATGCCGGTGCTATGGCGCACGCAGTCGGAGCGAGCCAGTCGCGATCTCAGGCCGAGCTGGAGGCCATAGTTGACGCTTGGGCGGGCTACAACGTGGCAGCTCCAGCCTCGAACAACGGAGAGGACCTCATCCGTGGCGGTACGGCCCATGTGAGTCTGAGCGACTTGGTGGGAGGCAACTCGCGATCGGACGCCTCCATTTAGTGTGTGTGCGTGTGTGTTTGGGAGGACGAGCTACTAGCTCCATGCGTTCGAATGCTACACGGTCGCTCACTCCTTCTTGGGGATCAAGGCCCGCGCCTTGGCTAGTCGCTCGGCCAGAATGTCGCTCGCCGGCTGCTTCTCCGCGCCGCCGCGTCCAAAGATCGCGCCGCTCACAGTGCGCGCACAACGCCCGCAGAACTCGCCGATGGCCGTCGCGACCTGCTCCGGACAGTCCTCCTGCACCACGTGGCCCGAGCCGTACATGAGGCGCAGCTCGAACTTGCCCATCATCTGGCCGCGCATCAGCGCCGTGTCCAGCCGGTCGGACCCTGTGGCATCACCGGTTGCCAGTCAAAGCGTCAGTACTGGTTGATCAAGTCCACACCTTACACCGCCAACATACCGGCGAGGACGAGGATCTTGGCGGCTGGAAGCGACAGGAACTGGTCGGACAGACCCTGGAACCAGCCTAAGACACATACAAAGAAGCAGTCAGACGGTGATGGTCGACAGCGTGACCGCATTGCAGGCAATCACCTTTCCAGTACGGCGCGCTGCTGGCCAGGTCCGTCCTCCAGGTGAGCGATCCGTCGTCGAGCTGCTTTAGCTGCGACGGGATGGACACGTCGGCGGCGTCGGCGTTGCGCACCGTGCCCGAGTGCAGAGCCCAGTGGATGGCGTCCTTGTAGGACCGGAAGCGCCGTGGCCGCTTCTCCAGGATGGCGTGCATGTGGCCGAGCGAGGCCATGGCCGTGCCCTCCACCACGTCGATCACCATGACGCCCACGAGGCTCGGGACCTGCTCGGATGCGGCCACGCGCACGGCCAAGGCACCGCCCAGACTGTCAAGCATACAGCAAGCGTCTTAAGCCCACACTTTCGAGGGAGAAGGTGAGCGAACAGGCATACCTGTGGCCTACGAGCACCGTCTGGGGCTCGTCCGCGCCGTCACTAGGGGGAAGAATGCGCTCCATGACGGCCACCGCGTCCTGTACCAGCGTCTCCATCGACAGGTCGCTGTCGTCCGCCGCCTGCGTCTGGCCTGCGCGTGCATTGACCAGCACATTAGCAGCGCGTCGGCTGTAGATCAATGTGAGCTAGCGGCTTACCGTGGCCGCGGAGGTCGAACGCGTGGACCGTGAAGTGCTCTTTAAGCAGCGCCTGAGTGTTCAGCAAGTGGTGAGCCAGCGGTACACGTTGCTATAGGGATAAAGGGTGCTACAGACCGTCACGAGACACCACGTCATGGCCGTGTAGCCGCCGCCGTGGAGCAGCACGACGTGCGGACCCGAGGAGCCTGTGCGGTACGTCCGGAAGGTCTGCGCGAACGCGCGTCAGTCGCTTAGTAGCGGTCGCATAGGAGCGCGGATGACGCAGGTAGGGCCGCAGCACACGCACGTCTCCATTGGGCAGCGTCACGTCCTCCGAGGCGTCGAAGTAGTTGGCCCAGAGCGCGGCGGAGGCGTCCGCGGAGGTGTCGGCCATCTTGTTCAGCGCGACTTTGTTGACTGCCATCATGGTGAAGTACGGCATGTCGCGCATTTATGTGGATATAACATTGGTTTGTGCCGGATGGCGCACTCTGAGGTAGAATCGTTGTAAATGGATGTAACGTTAATACGGACCAGGTTTGATGGGGTGCCCGCAATGGCTCGACGTCGATGATGGCCATGCAAGTCGATGGCGAGGTCTCTAGTGCACCACCACAAGAGTGCGAAACGCCAAGGAACATGCCGGCTACAGGCACCCCGGTGCGGACAGAGACACACCTGGCGCCGACCATCTGTACACGCATCCGCTCCAAAAGCGCATGGGGTTGCGCTTTCGACTGCCTCTGGAGGCATAGGCGCCATGCTCCACGCATGTTCTGCATACGATACGAGATAGAGAGAGCGCGCTGTATCCACTTGCTGTCGCGTGTCCCTCGCCTTGCTGCTCTCCCGAGGGAAGCCCAGTCCGTCCGCTCCTGCCACTCGGCTAGACGCGTCCACATTGAGAGAAGAGCGACGACCAACCCAACACCCCGCACCCTCCTCCCATGACGGTCCTGAACGCGGGCAACTCGGCGCCGAAGCTGGAGTGGAGCCACGAGGGCGAGGAGGCGTATCACGCGACCGCGAGCGTCCTAAGCGACCGCGAGTACGGCACGTTCGAGGTCTCGATCATCGACATGGAGGAGGCCGACGGCTCGCGATCGCGCAAGCTCAGCCACGACTCGGCACCTTCGAGCTGCGCGTCGTGCGCGAGCGACTGCGGACTGCTGTTGCGCATCCTGCTGTCTCCCGTGCGACTCGACACGTACAAGTGCGTGGCCTTCCACGTGGCCAACTTCGTCTTCGCCGTGCTCGCGGCCGCGTGGATGCTGCTACTGATCACCGCCAAGGCGCTCGTCGGGTGGGACGCGTCGTGGTCTGCTAAGCTCCGACGCGTCGAGTCGGACGCGCTGCGCGGGCTGCTGCGCGTGGACTGCCGGCTATTCAACTTCATCGCGGCCGACAAGGACTGCGTCACGGTGCACAACTCGCCGCTCGGGTTCCAGCAGGAGGCCGGCTTCTTCGGCGTCTACGCGCAGGCCTACTTCCTGGGCGTCAAGCTGCTCTGCGCAGGCATCCCGGGCGTGCTCTTCGCCGCCATGTTCGTCTGGGCCTGGCTCCACGTCGCGCTGCTGACAATGCGCGCGGGCTTTGGCGTGCACTTTGATGCCGCGGACGACAAAAGCCACGCGCTGTCGCACGCGCACACGCTCGAGCTCGAGGCCTCGGCGGCCGTCATGGCGCTCTACGGCTGCGTGCTGCTGCTGCAGGTGGTCGCCTTCGTCTCGCGCAGCATCACCATGTTCTTCTGCGCCGAGTTCCTCGTCTACTCGCCGTGATTCGCTGGAGGACGGATGCATTCCAATCCACGCGACAGATTCATATTTGTGGAGTTTGTTCGTTCGTTCACACAGGACACTACGTAGTCAAGGTGTCCGCGACGCGGTTGGGTGCCATGCGGATCGCATGACGTTCGACATGGCCACGCTAGCAAGCGACACCGACGAGTTTGACGGCTCGATACCGCACTTTGTAGCTTGCCTCGGTCACTGATGAACCCACGAGGTGACACTCGAAGATGCACTGCGGAGATGATGAGCTGCTTGACCTCGAACTTGCACTCTTCGCCCGACAGGTAGTGCGGCGCAGTCCAGTCGCTCCTTGGAGTCGAGAAACTCGGTGTGGCTGAAGTCTTCTAGAGGGTATCGCCCTCGGGGCAGGCAGGCAGGCTCCTGGTCTGGTTTGCTGTTGATCGTAGAGCGCGTCCGACTCGCTGATGCCTCACGTCCGAGTCACGTCTGTGGCTCTTCATGATCACTAACTTCGATGTGGATTTACGAATGAAACATTACAATGCCCAACTTTTGAGATGACTGCCGTTTTTCTAGATTGCGTACACTATCACTTCGCTAAAGTGCGACACCAAGCGACGGCGTCAAGGGGGCTCAGAGAATAGCGGTGGTTGCGAGGTCGGCGATACCATGGAGGCGAGACGCGAGGCGACGGGCCGGCCGCGACAACAAACGGGCGCGCTGCTCCGCGAGTCGACGCTGCACCACTGGGCCGACTCGGGCCGCAAGGACGTGTGCGTCTCCTCTCCCTTCCCCTCGCTGCTCTCCTCCCGATGGCCTTGGCTTACTCTTGTATCCGGCAGACTCGCCAAGCTCGCGGATGCGCTCAAGGACGTGAAGGCCGGCACGGATGCGGCCGACTCGGGTACGTAGACGCCGTCTTTTCCGCCTGTTCTTACTGTCCGGCGACTGACGCCGGATCCGGCGCTGCCCCAGTGCTGCACCGGCTGCTGTACGAGCTCGTCTGGGTCGCGGCACACGCCAAGCTACCCCGCCAGGACGTCGTGTCGGTGCTCAAGGACGCGGGCCTGGTACGTCGCCGCCCTCCGCTAGCGGCACTTGTACTTAGTATGGAGCGGTACACTCACGCTCATCTCGACGGCAGGCGGGCAAGGCGATCGCGACGGACGCGCTGATCGACTTGCTGTGGGTCATCGGTGCGTATCCCCTCTGGAAAGTGCAGCGTCTTATTCGTCCCTTTAAACTGACGCTCAGTATGCTATGGCAGCGAACGAGGTTGAGGCGAACGAGCGCGGGCGAGAGCGGCACTCGTCGTCCGAGTGGCAGAACCTCTGCCGCCTCGTCAAGACCATCGCGGTGCGTCCAGCCGGCTGCCTACCCCCCCAGCCATGGTCTACACCGCGCTAACCCTTCGTCGTGTTGTCCCCCTGTCCTTGAAGGACGAGGAGCTGGTGCCGGCGCTGGACCTCAAGGCGTCGCTGGAGTTCGACATGCTGCACGAGGCCGGGCTGATCGAGTCGAGCCCGGCCGTGCTGGCGCGCAAGGTCGTGCGCATCAACACCAAGACGCTGTATACGCAGATCAAGTACAATCTGCTACGCGAGGAGCCCGAGGGCTTCTCCAAGGTGCTGACGCTGCTGCATGCGGGCGTCTCGCGAGAGCAGCTGGACGCCAGCAAGACGGACCTGCTGGCGCTCATCGGCTACTTCGATCTGGATGCCAACCGCGTGCTCGACCTCGTGCTGGACGCGTACGAGGTGCACCCGACCAATGACGCCTTCGTCGATCTGCTGGGCTCGTTCAACCGCGAGAGCCTGCCGCACGTCGTGGGCTTCAAGTTCCAGTTCTACGCGACCAAGATGGGCGCCGATGCACCGCCAGAGGGAACCCAGCAGCGGCCGACGCCGCGCTCGCTCTACCGACTTGCCGCGACGCTGCTAGACAAGAAGCTGCTGACGCTGGACGCGCTCATGCCGCACCTGTCGCCGCCCCGCCGCGACGTGGTGGCCGACGCCAAGAAACAGACGCTGGCTATCCAGCAGGCCGCGCGCGCGTTCGGCAAGGTCAACCTCGCGGCCAAGAAGCCGGACGAGGCGGACGACGAGGCGGCGGCCAAGAAGAAGGCGGCGGATGGCGAGGGCGGCAACAACCAGGTCTACGGACTCATCATCGGGCTGCTGGAGATCGGCGCGCGCGACATGGCGTTCGACATGATCGACTGGTTCCAACAACAAGGCGCCAACCCGTTCATGTACAAGCCGCTGGCGCTGCAGCTGTGCGCGATGCTCAACGCGCTGGTCGACGGTGTTTACGCGCCGCTGTCCCTCAAGAAGCTGGGCCTCACTGGAACGGGGAGTGGTACTTCTCCTTCTCCTGTCGTCAATGGTACCGCTGCCAGTGGGAAGACGCCACGAGCCGATACGAGCACGAACGCGTTCATCGAGCCAGCCGAGACAATCGACGAGTGTGTGGCAGCAGTCTTCCCGGTCGTGGAGCGCCTCGGTCCGTTCCTGCACCACGACCAGCTCCTGCTCGTCAAGCTGCTCCGCATCGCGAACCACATGCTGACCACGAAGAAGGCGGCGTGGCTGGATCAAGTCAAGTCGCTCGTGGTCAAGGCCTTCTTGCCAGCGCTGTCGATGCAGACGTGCAACCCGAGCATCTCGTTCCACGTGTGGGACCTGATCAAGGTGCTGCCGTTCGAGGAGCGCTACAGCATCTATCTCCAGTGGCTCGCGGCGTACGGAGAGCACGTGGAGCTGCGTCTCGTCGAGGCCCAGGTCATCCAGAGCACGCGCGCCGTCATGCGCCGGCTGACGGCTGACCGAGCGCGCGTGTCGTCGCGCCACCTGACGCACTTCGCGCACTCGAACCCGCTGATCGCGTTCCGCACGATGCTGCGGCAGATCCAGTCGTACGACAACCTGATCCAGCCCGTGGTCGAGGCGTTCAAGTTCATCACGCCGCTCGGCATGGACGCGCTGTCATTTGTTCTCGTGAGCGAGCTTGCCAAGCCGCAGAAGTCGATGAAGTCGGACGGCACGCACGTCTCGCTCTGGCTGCAGTCGCTGGCCAACTTCTCGGGCAGCTTCTACCGCAAGTACCCGAACGTCGAGCTCGCCGGGCTGCTCCAGTTCCTCATGAAGCGCCTGGAGAACTGGGAGTCGGTCGACCTCATTGTGCTCAGCGAGCTGCTCGCCAAGATGGGCTCGTGCATCAGCCTCGAGGACATCTCGCTGAACCAGCTGGAGGCGCAGGCGGGCGGCCCGCACCTCTGGCAGGAGCTGCCGATCGACCCGAAGCTGCAGAACCGCCGCGCCATCCCTCGACTGCGCGACGCCCTCGTCAAGCGCGACCTCGTGCTGCCGCTGTGCATCCTCATATGCCAGATGCGCAGCAAGATCGAGTACCAGGAGAGCGGGCCGAACAAGATGCAGCACCTCAAGCTGCTCGGCCGCGTGTATGACACGTGTCAGTTGACGCTGAGTCAGCTGCTCGAATTCATGAACGGCGTGATCGACCCGGCCGTGTACAAGCAGATGATGCCGAGCATCGACGCGCTTGTGCACGAGTTCCACGTGCCGGCCGAGCTGGCGATGACCCTCTGTCGCCCGGCGATCCGATGCGACGACCCAGTGCTGCGGCGAGCCCCACGTGGCGTTAATGCTCCCTCCTCAAGTGCCAGCAACAAGGACGGCAAGGACGACGAGGCCAAGTGGTTCATGTACAACCCTACGCTGCTGGAGGACGTCGGCCGCGCGCTGTGGGGAGAGCCCAAGGCTGCGGACTCGAGCGCCGAGCGCAGCATCGGCATGACGCGCGAGCTGTACGTGACGTTCTGGAGCCTGACGCTGTACGACATCCACATCCCGTTCTCGCAGTACGAGTCGGAGATTCAGCGCCTGCGCACGTCGCTGAGCAACCAGTTCGCCCCGGGACTGACGGGCACCGAGCGCAAGAAGCTCAAGGAGAAGACGATGCAACAGATCGACGTGCTCACGGGCGAGCAGAAGGACCAGGTGTCCCACCGCAAGCGCGTGGTGGAAATCCTGGACCAGAAGAAGGGCAACTTCTTCGTCAAGGAGGCGGCTGGTCAGCGAGACGCCGCCGTCATCGACCTGCTGCAGCGCTGCGTCCTCCCTCGCGCGCTGCTGTCGCCGGAGGACGCGCTGTTCACGGCCAAGTTCATCGAGCGGCTCCACGCGCTCAACACGCCGCTCTTCAGCACGGTGCAGTACCTGCACAAGGTCCACCTGAACCTGCCGTCTGTGGTGCTGTGTGCGACGGAGCGCGAGGCGGGTAACTTCGGCATCTTCCTCAAGGAGACGCTGGCGCTGACGTACCGCTGGTACCAGAGCGGCGTGGCGTTCGACGAGGAGGCGCTGCAGGGACGCCTGGGCTTCAGTCTTGACCTGGCGAACCCGGAGAACCCGAACACGACGATGAGCCACAAAATGTTCAAGGACGGCTACGCGCGGTGGCACCGCCACGGAGAGAAGGTGTACGCGTCGACGCTGGCGAGCGGCAACTACATGCCGATCCGCAGCACGCTGGTCGTACTGACCAAGGTGATCGACGTGTTCCCGGCGAGCAAAGGCTCGGCCGAGGCGCTGCTGGAGATCGTGCAGCCGCTGACGGAGGAGGATCGCGAGGACATCAAGATCATGGCCAAGCGCTACTTCGCGCTGCTCACGAAGCGCAAGAACGCGCTCGTGGTCGACCGCATGCTCACGTTGAGGCGCGTGGCGCGGAAGCCGGCGGCGTCTGGAGGTGGCAGCGCTGCCAATGCAACAGCCGAGCGAGCAGAGGCTGGTGCGACGACGCGTGACCGCGAGAGCAGCAGCAACAAGGAGCGTGAAGAGGGCGAGAACGACGACGAGCCGCAGTCTCGTCGACAGCGAGCGGCAGACGACGGCGACCGTGACGACGACGACCGAGGCCGACGGCGCGAACGCGATCGCTTGTCTCGGAACGACCGCGGCGACAGGAAGCGCGAGAGCTCACCAGTGAGCGGTAACCGCGAGCTCGAGAGCGGTGAGATCGAGAGCGCCGAGGCTGCAGCTGCGCCAGTTTCGTCTCCTCCGGCGCGAGGCGGCTCTAGCTCTCGCTCACGCCGGTCGGCCAGCAATGGCCACACGAACGACGCTGACTCTACCCGCGGTCGACATCGTGATGCTGATCGTGAAGGCGAACCGCGTCGCAGCCGCGAGCGTGAGCGCGGTGACCGCGTTGGTGCCCGAGATGGCGACCGAGGTGGCGACCGAAGTGACGACCGCGGCGGTCGAGGCGATCGTGCCGGCGACCGCGGTGGTCGTGGTGATCGCAATGGTCGTGGCAGTGGCCGAGGGGATCGCGGAGGAAGAGGCGACCGCGACGGATCGGTCGAGAACCGCGACCGTCGTGAGATTGGCCGTCGGGACCACCGGGAAGCGTCGCCGGCGACGTCAAGGGAGCGCGAGCGCGTTGGCGACGGCAGCGGGAGCGAGCGGAAGACCGGCAGCGACTCTGGCCGTCGGGACCGATCGCGTCCTCGCTCGGATCGCGGTGGAACTCCTGACAGTGGCGCGCGGGCACCTCGTCCAAACGAGAAGGAGTCGTCGGAGCTGCCGCCACCGGTGCCATCGTCGACCCACCAGCGGACCCATGGAGCGAACGACACTGCTCGAAACCGCGAGGGAGAGCGTGGACGCAGTCGTGATGGCGCACGCGATGCTGGACGTGATACAGAGTCGCGGCCTGCTGTGAGAGCTGAAGAGGGCGAGCCACGCAAGCGTCCGCGGCTGGACGCGGCGGAGGCAGTCTTGCGGCGCGCGTTGACCGAGAAGAAGGCGCAGGGAGAACGGCAGCGACAAACTCAGGAGAAGCCGGCTGTCAAGGCGACGACGGACGCGACACCTCCTCCTCCTCTGCAGCAGCAGCAGCGCGAGCGTCCGCGGGACAAGACACCCATCATGGACCGCGTGCCGGCCACTCGACCGGCGCCGGAGGCGTCCAAGGCCGATAAGGCGGACAAGCCGGCGGTTTCTACACCGACGCCAACCGGCGGTGCTGGTACTCCTACTGGCCAGCGGAAGATCGTGTCGCTGGTGTCGCGGAAGCGTGAGCGTGACGAAGCGGCTAGCGGGAACCCTGCAGCTGACGCTCCGGCTGGAGACGGCAAGCGCGGCCGCCGCGACGACGAGGGCGGCGCGAGCGCGGACGTGAACGCTGGAGGTGAGGGCAAGCAACGCCCGCGCGACGACAGGCGCAACAACGGACCGAAGCGCAGCGGCGGCAATGGACAGCCACCTCAGCAACAGCAGCAGCAGCACCGTGATGAAGCGTATGTGGTCACTGATCACCTGAGGTTCTCGGTTGGCGGCTACTGACACTGTCTTTGGCTTTGCAGGCGCCGACAGGAGCGATTCAACAATGGTCGTAACGAGCGCCAAGGAGGAGGCGATGAGCCTCGTGGAGGCAACGGGAACGGCAACAACAACAACAACAACAACCGCCGTCGGGACAAGCGCAACTTTAAGGGCCGGCGGTAGTTGGCCGGCTTTCGAGGACTTGGGACGCAAGAGAAGAAGCCGCATGCATACTTACACTCCGCACACTCCCCGCTCTCCTCGCCTGTTTCGGAGCGAGCGAAGCGGTAGGGAGGCTGCAACACAGTTGACTCAATTCACAAGATCGCGGTCTTCTGGTGGTGGGGGCAGCAGTCCAGTTTGGTCGCGAAGGGTGGCTCGGCGAGAGGAGACCCAGCGACGGAAACAGAGGGTGGTGGGGTGAGTTCTGACGGCACGCCAACGGAGACGACACGAAGACGTCAGTCAAGCTTCGGGAAGGACACAAGCCACGCCATTTCATCCAACACGCACTTGAACTAGTGATCAGAGAGGCTGTCGTTCAGGGTCCGCCTCGGTTTCAGCCGGTTCACATTTCGGCAAATGAGCATCATGAAGACCGAGGCGCACGATGAGAGCGAGCGGGTGGCCTTCGATGCATCTTGGGCTTCCAACAAGATGTTGGTGCCTGTGAGCGTAGAGGAGTGTTACGCATCGTGGGAGAACTGCAGTCTCTCACACTAAGCACGTTGACTCACACGACGGCGAATCGCCAACGAAGACGCAGGCGGCACTGCCACTGCCACCTCTGGACGTCAAGCCGCCCACCATTGACGTCGTCCGCGTTTTCCGAAACGAATCCAAGGTTGTGTACGACCAGCAAGTGCGCCTGAGAAATGAATGTTGGTGACCTGCGCACCCACATATCGTATCATCCTCGTATCCATACGACTCGGCGCAACACCTCGACCTCGACTACAGTCCAACTTACGGTTCAAGTGGGCGGGCACTCGCTGCAGCCCGCACACAGTTCCGACGGAATCTCCACGATGAACCGGCAACCCCACGCGTGAGAATGGATACATTATGACGATCTTCAAGATGTCTTCTGTTCAGTGTACTCAGTATGCCAGATGGTTTCAACGAACGTGCAACTTGCTTGGCAATTGGCTGGTCACTTCAACATGGGGTGGACCACAAGCTGCGGGGGTACCAGCTCAGTTGCGGCGATGCTTGGAATTTGGATGCGGCCGCTCACGTCAAGCCCACGAGACGACGACGGCTGCATGAGCTTGGCGATCAAAGCAGGACGTGGCGCGGGACAATGCGGATTGGCGTGGTGTGCTACGGCAGCAGTTCTCTCCTCGCGAGACATGCTGGGCACTACTGACAAGCGTGCGACTGAGGGGAGCGGCGCAGAGCGTCGTCACGGGACGCGGCTACTCCGGAGAGCAAAATAGACCGTGAGAGAATGGCTCAAGGACGTGCACGCGCTTTGGAACGTCGCAACCAATGCGCATGGCATGCAGACATCCTCTCCTCTCAAGTCTTCGACGGTAAGGCATTGCATTGCGCTCATGCTCTCAGGTCTTTTCCTTTTGCATTGGCATGCTCTTGGGACTCTCGGGAACCTCGGGAACCTCAGCGATAAATATATAGGCGTTGATTGATAAATAATAGACACACAGCTTCACGACACATGCAGATCGGACAGCGAGTGCAGCAGCACGACGCACGCAGACGGCGCAAACAGGCGCTCGACTCCGGTCCTCCACACTTCATCTGGCAAGCGCGGATGAGCCAAGAGCACGTGGCGCACGTCCATCGACTTGCGGGGGTGAGAGCTTGACAGTCTGTCAGAGGAAGCGTGACGCCTTGGCCAGCGACGACTTCTCTCGGAGCGCCACCTTGCGGGCGATGCAAGCCTCGCGTTGGGCGACGTAGCGCGCGTTCGACGCAAAGTCGAAGAGGCGGGAGCGAGTGACTGGCGCCACGGGCTCGGCGCTCGCAATGCGCTCGACAGCCCATCCGCTGCCCGAAGCCGACGAGAAGGCGGCGGCACCAGAATTGACCGTGTCGGCAGCCACGACGCGAGCCGAGCTACGAGCGGTGCGGACGAAGCCCGTCTGCACCGCGAGCGCGACACGCGCACTGCAGGAGATCTGGATCTGGCTGGCCGACGTCTCAGGTTGGTCAGGGATAACCTCGGGATCGATCTCGATCTCGTGCGCCGACTCGTTCTCAGTCCAAGCGCCGTCGTCCTTACTTGCTTCTGACGTGCTGTCAGACTTGATCTCTTGCTCGTTCATGTCGACAGAGGTTGAGGAGAGCGCCAAGTCGTGGCCGTTCAGGTCGATGTCGACGTCGATGTCGGCCCGGTTCTCGGCGTCCGAGTCGTGCGACTCGCCGTCGAGCAGGTAGTCCGTGTCGTCGAGCGAGGAGCAGACCGACTCGAGGTCCAGCTCCGAGCTCCAATCGCGCAGGTACAGGTCCTCGTCCTTGTCCTCATCCTCGTCCACGTCCACGACACTGTCCGCGTCCGAGTCGTACGACTCTCCGCCGAGGATAAAGTCCGTGTCGTTGAGCGAGGACTGCTCCGACGCAATGGGCTCGAGCTCCAAGTCGACGTTGAGGTCGGCGCTCGAGTCGTTGAGCGACGAGCAGACGGAGTTCCTGTCATTGACCGACTTCTGGTCGAGCTCACACGGCGCGGAGTAGTTGACGTCGGTGTCAATGTCGATCTCGTTGCTCAGGAGAGTAGTGGCGGGAGCAGTCACCGCATCAGCGACAGCGCACGGTAGGTAGGACGGGGCCCGGTGGGTCGGCTCAACGGAAGCGCCACTACTCGGAGCGCTCACGGTAGGGACAGCGCGTGAGGTTGTGAGGCAAGAGCGTTCGTCGGCCATGAGCTCGACGACGGATGCCGCGGGGGCAGCGACCACGCTGTCGGCGGAGAGCTTGAAGAGCAGCGCGACCACGAGTAGGAGCGCGATGAGAAGCGCCTTTGGCAGCGCCAGGAGCACGAGAAGCGCCAGGAAGCTGACGGCGGTCAGCAGTAGCGACAGCACCGCAGAGTTGCCGGCGACGCTCATGATCGTTGTTGGTGTCGGAGCGGTGCTCCGTCGGTAGGTATCGTCGAAGGCTCTTCTTCTTACTCGAGCGGAGGAGATTCTGAAATGAGCCCGCGCAGAGGTCTGCGGGACGAATTCGACTTGGTTGTTGTATGCTTTGGATCTGCTCTGGAGTTGCTAGCGTTCAAAAGGCAGTGCTTTGGCGCCAAACGCGATTCCTGGATCATCTCATTGTATAAAACACGGTGTCTATTGTACAAAACGCGGTGTGTTTTTGGACATGAAGCTTTCCTCCTTGTCCTTACCCGCCTGCCTGCCTGCCTGCAACTTCTTCTTATTCAAACGAGCGCGCCAAAACCCGAAACGAAAACGAAAGCAAGCACCAAACAAAGCACACACCGCGACCTCCAGCTGAGGCCTCCGAGACGCCGGCAAACCTACGCGCATCCAGCCTAGCGACCCACCCGCGTCCTCCCCCTCCACGTTCGCCTCGACGCAGACCCCGGCACAGCACGATGGCGGCCTCGCAGATCTTCTCCACCGCCGTCAGCGGCGTGCTCAAGGTGCAGTCCTTCGGTCTCGTATGGTTCGTCACGTCTCCTTTTGCGTATGATATTCCTGTAGGCAGTGCTGCTGAGGGTCGCTAGGCTCCTCAGTAAGCCGCGTAGGACGTACCGCACGGCCTGTGTACGAACATAACGACCCACACACGCCTGCTATTGCTGTTGACGCCACCACAGGTGCGCTACCGCCGCGTCTATTGTGTCAACGAACAACCTGCGCGACATCTGCAGCGTGGGCAAGTCAACCTCCGACGGCACCACCACTGCACTGGTGCTGGACCGCGCGCCGGTCATGGGCGGCCGCCTGATCGTCATGCTCAGTCAGGACAGCGACGACGAGCGTCACGACTGTATTCGCATGCTGCCGCCGTCCTCGCGCGATCGCCGCCGACTTGCCTTCACGCTGGCGATCGGCGCGCGCACTGGTGGCTCCCGCAAGGACAGGACTCTGCGTCTACGCGCGTCCAGCGAGCGCGAGTACGTCCAGTGGACGTCCGCGATTGCGACGACCATCGCGGGTGGAGTGCATGCCAAGACCGAGATGTCGAGCGCCGTCGCCAAGCGTGGCCGCTGCAGCGCCGACGACATCAATGAGGGCGACAATGCGTGTGGCCAGCGGGACGCGCTCCGACCGAGTCTGCGTCTGAGCCAGTGCGAAACAGTGGCGACGTCCTCGTCCGAGAACAGCTCGCAACCATCGGTCGCTGTGCCCCCAACAAGATTGAAGGCTTTGCTGTCTCTGGCATCAACGCCAGCACTGCCACGAAGAAAAGCATCATCTCCGCCGTGGCATTGTGCGAGGCATCCGAGTTGTGGCGTGGCGCACGTGTGGCCCGACAGCAGCGTGCTTGCAGCGCCATCCGCTAGATCCCACACGTCAGCCAGTGGAATGCACGCGCTGTGGTCGACGCGATGCGCCTCGAGGCTTCGCGAGACGTCATCGTTGACCGCGAATGCAAGAAGACACTGTACCAGGGTGAGCAGCGACCCATCGACTTGAGCGCCGTGTGCGAGCAGCTGTCTACAGAGCTCGACGCGTCTGTGTATATCCTGACAACCCCAGTCGGTGCACTCGCGTCGTCTGCGTCGACGTTGCTCACGGCGTCGCCCTCGCCCTCTGACCAAGCCGAAGCGACGCAGGACGCCGAGTTCTTCGCATACGACGCCAAGCAGCGCGTTGTACGCTCTCGCTCGGCGACGGAGTTGCTGAGTGCGCTCACGGGTGAGCTGGTGGTGGCGTGGCGCTGTCCGATCATCCTCCACGCTCGAGATCTGGACCTGTCAGACTGCTCGTTGCTGCGCTTCGCGGACGTGGTGTCTGTGTCGCTGAGACCGAACTCGGCCTCGACGTCAACGGAAGGCGACTGCGTCGGCGAGGACGACGACGACTCGCAGGGCACGTAGGTGTGATCATGGCCCGAGAAGCGACGGCTTGGTGGAGAGAGTGTTGGCGACTGCTCGCTCGTCTCACTCGTCTGCCGAGCCGTTCCCTGCGGCGATGCAGAGTGCCGATATGTGTGCTTGTGCTGTACGTGTGAGCAGAGTCTGCCAGACCCCATTGAAAACAACCATACAAAAGTAGCCACTCCCTCGACCACATCGTTGCGCAGGACCATGATGGTAGTGTGGTGTGTGTGGTACCGACGGTCGGCATTAGAAGTTCACGGACCCAAACGGCCTCCATCAGCGCCGTCACTGTCGAATGCCGATTACCTTCTGGTCCTTGACGCCTCCCTTTCAGCCGTGTAGTTAATTTCTATGTGAGTTACGGCTCTGCTGCTGCGGTGGCGCGACGGAATCCACTGCACGCATGGCGAAGCAGATGCGGCCGAGCGATGCGACGCATACAGCGTGTCCCTCGTAGAGTCTATCAGGCAGTCCAGCATCGAAGCCGTGATCTTGTCGTCGGGGGTGTCGACTAGGTTGATAGCAATGTTGACATCGCTTTGAAGCGAGCCGCTCGGGCTCGGCTGCAGGAGATCGCGGCCAACTCCGCCTTCTGCGCTCGATCATTTTTCTTCCCAGTTCATTCACGCGGTCGTTCAGATGGTATTTGTCGCCCTGCAGCGCGTGGTCATGCGTGATGCAGAACTCTTTCTGGAGCCAATGGCACAGCTGCTCTCGAACTGCAGGAAAGGAGTAAGCGTGAACTGCTGCTGATGCTTCTGCAGCTCAGCTTACAGCTGGTCGATCATAACGGAATTGCGCTTGCAAGTGCATCGACGCATTTGCAGCTCCCGCTCGGTCAATCGCAGTCTGCTTGACAGTCTCTCGGTCGCGAACGCAACGTCGTTAGCAGCGAGTGCGTATCTGCAGCCTGGTGGACAAATACCTTCGCTAATGCAAGCACCAACGGCACGCCGCCTCAGCGCATCGCTCAGTCAGCTCGCGGACGTGGGCTATCACGTGGCGCGTGACATCCTCGGGCGTGCATTCAGTTTCGATTCGACGCCACGCCGGCAGGTTGTCGCGCGTGACAGTCCGGTCCGCGCTGATGTCGGGACGCCCAGCAAACACTCGGTAGACCGCTCTGCCGTCGGTCGCCCACCGCAGCACAAACTCTAGAGCACAGTTGCTGCCTCCGCCACGAGCAGAGCTATCGTTCTTCTCTCTCGGCTTGAACGACATTAGTAGGCTCGCACGTGCGCTTGACAGCCTGGGACGCGGTCTGATGGAGTCGCCGCGGCACCCACAGTCGCTCCAGACCCTCTATCGCGCTCAGCAGTGCCGGATCACGATTCAACAGGACCAAGTCGTCCGATAGCTGCTAGATATCGCTACTTCAACATGGTCAAATCGGTAACTTGAGCTGTAGGAGCTGCAGAAATTGCACACACAAAAAAAAATCCGTCCAGCAACGATCAGATGGCAGTACAACAGCTTAACGATAAGCGCAGGTCAACCTCAACGCCTCTGGACGGCTTCTGGATGTCGTGGGTGAGCTCTTGACGGTCTCGAAGCGGTCGACATACCGACGGACCGCCAAATGGCGTCCTCCCACAATGGTCAGTCTCGAGCCGCCAGCGTGGATCCTACTCGCTCTAACTCGCCTCGAGACGCTCGTGAACGGATCAGGTTGGGCTTGGATGCGTGCGCCGGCTGACGAAGTGGTTGGAGGGCTCTTGGACATCCTCGGGCC
>JAADXY010000523.1:0-20388 GCA_023338065.1 Phytopythium montanum
GGCGCTTGTCATCGACTACAAGGACGGACTGACGCGCTCCAAGAGCTTCTGCCTGCTGCATCAGCTCGAGAGCCAACGCGTGTCGTGGAGCTCCACACAGCCGCTCTTCCTCCTTCGCAAGCTCATCGTCCATTCCTGATGCATCACATTTTGTTTTCTCAATATACAATGCCCCGGCAACTTGTTGCGCTGCTCCAGTTGCCCAACCGCGGCTTTGGTGTCTGACGTCGAGACACCGAGTTGTCCCATGCCAACCAAGCTGCCTCGCTCCATGCATCTGCTGGTATTCTGTGTAGTGATGAAACGAAACTCTCTATGCTCCTAATACATATCCTCGCCGTCCATAGCGACGCCTCAAGGCCGTCTCTGCGCTGGCAGGTGTGGTTCGTCTAATGGGTGGTGCTGGAGGCGTTGATAGGTGCAGGTGGTGGCATCATGAGAGTCGCGGCCGAGCTGCCGCTAGAGCCAGGGAACAGTCGCGACGCCGCCGACTTGCCGCGCTCCACTGACTTGGGAGGCGACGGGGGAGGCGACAGCTGGTCGCCACCGACATCGTCCCGCTCTGCCCGCTTCTGCCACACTGCCTGCACCTGTTGGCATCCGCAGATCGGCTTGTCAGACATGGAGCAGGTGGCTAGGAGGCGCAGCTAGTAGTGCAAGGCCGTACCACTTTGCCGTCCGTGAACTCGACGACACACGGGAGCTGCGCGATGTGGGCCTCCAGCACCCGCGGCACCGACTGTTCGAGCGGCTATAGGGGGGGAGTCAAAACAACACGGTGACAGTCAGACATCCATCCATCCAGCTGTGCGAGTCAGACTCGAGTGAGTGTCCGCACCATTTCGCCAAACTTCTGGATCGCGATCATGCCGAGCGCGTCCAGGAAGCGCGCGTAGTTGATGCGGCGCTCGCCCTTCTTCTTGGCCTTGACGAAGATCAAGTCCACGTCCGTCTTGGTGAACCTGGCGTCCAGCAGCTCCGGGCAGTCCCGGCACAGCTTGGAGAAGTTGGCGTTGTCTACACATCCAGAGCACCGATCACATCAGTCCACAGCTTTCTGACTTGATACCTCAGCTGCTTGTGACGCACCCATGGTCTTCTCGCCGGCACCGCGCGCGCCTGTGCGTCCGAAGCGGCAGTAGTAGTGGAAAACTGCCTTGAGGAGCGTGTGCGGGTCGTTTGGGTCGCCCTTGAACAGCTCCGGACTGATCTGCACCATGGACGCCGACCGCTGCGTCGGGCTCTGCTCCCCGTCCGTCGACCACGTAACTGCGTCGTCAGATACATTGGCAATGCACCAAAGCACTGTAAACTCAGACAAGCAAGCGTACCATGGCAGGAGCTTCATCGTCGATCCCTGGCGCTGGCGTGGCGCTCGCGACGGCGATACTGACCCGTGGCGAGCTGTAGTAGGTGTGATACATGAGCGTGAGAGGGTAACCCACCACTTCTGAGCCGTTGGCAGCGTTAGAAACGTACTGTGCGCGCTTGGTGCGCGGGTCGACGTTGTAGTTGAGGTTGGTGCGCATCATATGGCTCAGGCTGTGTACGTTGTGCTCCGAGATGTCGTGGCAGTCCACCTCGAAGCGCTTGCGGTACACGCCCGTGTACGACTTGGGGTCGTTCAGCCGGGAGTACACGTCGCGCCGCTGCCGCTCTTGCTCCTGCTGCTGCTGGTCGACCGCCTCCATCTTCGCTGGTCGATCGCTTACTCCTTCCTTCTCGTTCCTGCCGCCCACCGCGCCTCGTTAGTGCTCACTCAGCCAGCGTCCACACGATAGGGATAAGGCCCTCCAGGACGAGCCCAGAGCCTTCGCGGCGCCTTCCGCGGCAGGGAAGCAGAGCGTTCGCGCGCGCGCACCTTGTCGGGAGAAGCGCCACTCGCGAGTGCGGTCGGCTTGCAGACGTGACCCCTCGCTATTGTTAGACGCCATAAGACCGAATCTATCAATTAATTCCCCTTATTGACCGGATGGGTTACGTTTCCGGTGTAACCCGCCGCTTCAACCAGTTTGAGTGCATCAAGACTCCATGGCGAGCTCCCGCATGGTGATCCGTCCGATGGCGACGCCGCCGCGCCGGTCACTAGAGGCCTACCCCCCTCCATGGACACCTTACGCGCTGTAATAGCAGGCGGCGCGCTTACACTGGTCAGAGGCGTCTATTTATCGCCTCGCGGGACGAAAATACCCTCGCCCACGGACGCCGCTCAGGTCCCCGCCTCCATGACACAACGCAACCCACACGCGCGCCGTGGCAGGCGCATGCTGTAGCTGACCTCCACGCTTTGCTCCGCCTCCCTCTCCAGCTTCTCGCACCCTTCTCGCCAGCCATGAGTTCTAACACCCGCGGGGCGGCAAGTGTCGGTGGGAATGGCGGCGGCTCTGGCCCTCCCTCCTCCAACTCTGGTCTCCCGTCCGCCGCCTCTGGCAACCGGTACCACCTGACGAGTGGCAGCGGCAGCCGCACGCCGCGCGTGTTCCCTCCGGACGTGCAATCCATCCCGCTGAGCCCGTCCAAGCTCGAGAGCCCCATGTTCCGCGAGCGCGTGGCCACGCTCATGCAGCAGGGCGACGCGTACGCCAAGAAGCTGGACGCCGAGCGGCGGCGCGCACGAGAACTCGACGCCGTGCTCTCTCGCCTTCGCACACAGCAGCAGCAGGCGCACCGCGCGCTATGCGCCGCCACTCACGCGCAGCAGCAAAAGGGCGTTTTCACGTCCTCCGCTCCCGTGCTACAAGCCGCGGCCGGCAGCGGCAGTGACGCCGCTCTACCACCGCTGCGAACGCTCGAGAACCGGCTGGAGAAGGTGCTGACGCGCTACAACGAGGTGTGCAACGCCAACAAGCAGCTGCGCGCCGACATCCAGGCGCTGCGCCGCGAAAAGGTGCAGCAGCAGCACGTGCACGACAAGCTCGAGCGCGAGACGCACGCCAAGAGCAGCGAGGTGGCCAAGGTCGTGGCGGCTGTACAAGCCGCAGGCGACGCTCGAGACCGAGCGCTGCGCCAGGTTGAAGCCTTGCGTGCGCAGCTGGACGAGGACGGCGCCGACTTCGAGGCTGGCTGGCAGGACCGCGCAGGGCAGCTCGAGACGGACCGCGCGGGGATCCGAGACATCCCGCGTCTGCGTACACCCAAGCCAAAGTCGCGGCCACATCTGCTGCCTGACGCCGGGACTGTCGGCTCTCCAGTCATGAGCGTCCAGCCACCGGGCCGTAGCGACGGCAGCAGCAGCGCTAGCAGTGCGATCTCGGGCTTCAAGCTGCTGTCGACGCCCGAGCTCAAGCTGCGCGACGAGACGGTCAAGAACGTGTGGCTGCTGAACGAGAAGGAGAGCGACCTGCGGCGCCAGAGCGAGCGGCTGCGCGCCGCCGAGGACGGGCTGGCCAAGATCAAGCGCAAGACGGGGCTGCAGGACGCGGACGAGCTGGCGCGCGCGCTGCTGGCGGCCGAAGAGAAGAACTTCTCGCTCTTCAACATGATCAACGAGCTGAGCACCGAGATGGAGGCTGTCGAGGTGGAGAACAACGCGCTGGAGGAGTTGGTGGCGCAGTGCCGCGGCTCCGGGCGAAGCAGCGACTCGTACCGGCAGGAGCTCAAGCAGCGGCTGGAGGACCAGATCCACAAGTCCAAGCAGAAGGTCTCGTTCCTCGAGTCGCGCCACGGAGAGGCGACGGACGGCATGGAGGCCATAAAGACGGGCGCCATGGGCATCTTCCACAAGGTCGGCCAGAGCGACGAGGCCTTCTCGCAGCAGCTCGCGGCCCACGGACTCACGGACGTGACGCTCGCCAAGATGCTCGGCATCATCGAGCAGCGCGTCAGCGAGCTTGTCGACATGCACAACCTCACGACAGCAAGCTCCACGGTCGTGGCCAACGGCACTACGAGTGCCAACAGCGGCGGGAACAACGGGCACTTGAGCCACCATCATCATGGGAACAACGCGTCGGAGAGCAATGGGCACCACAAGGGCAAGTTTAAGCCTGGAGGCCATCATGGTGGCGATGGAGCGGCTGGAGGAGCGATGGCGGGAGTTCTGCTGCGTCCGACGCCACCGACCGCCGACGACTTCAACGACTCGGACCCGGACGATGGGGACGACATAGTGCGGCCGTGCAAGATCGCCGACATCCAGGAGAAGACGGCGGCGGCTGTCGGTCGGCGCAAAGAGAAGCAGATCCGATCCAAGCGGTAGGAGACGGGGATAGCCAGCCTGGACTGCAAGGTGGTCGGGTCAATACATGCCATTACTCCACGTCATGGACTCTCACTTGGTGTCTTCATCCAGCCCGATGCCGTACTCGAGCATGAGCTCGTTTAGGAACCGCGTGGTTTGGCGCTCATACGCGCGCTTGGCAGCGTGGTCGCCCGGGAAGAAGGCGCGCTTGAAGCCAGCGCGCAGCAGCGTGCGCAGCTCGCGCGCCGTCAGCTCGAAGGCGTCGCACGAGAGCCGCAGCTCGCGCACCATGTCCGTGTGTGAGACCGTGCAGTTGTCGGTGCACAGTGTCGCCGACAGCTCGTGCCGCAGCATCCGGCGCAGCGGGTGCCTGGACGCGTCCTGCCCGAGCGCCGGCACCGTCTGCAGGTTGCTCGACACGCACACCTCGAGCCCCGTGCGCGTCTCGCCCAAGTACCGCGCGAGGTCGTCGCAGTAGCGCTGCTTCATCTCCAAGGACGGCAGCGATCGCTTGGCCACCATCTCGGCGTCGAACAGGTGCAGACAATGGCCGATCCGCTCCGCATGCAGGTCCGTCACGGCTTCGTAGATGCTCTCGGCACCAAAAGCCTCGCCGGCGTGGACTGTGCGGTGCAGGAACTTCTTGTGCGCCAGCGCGTAGGCTTCGACATGGTCGTGGGCTGGGTATCCGCGCTCTGCTCCCGCCAGGTCGACTGCCACGATGGGGAGCGCGTGGCGGTCCCTGGCCGCGACTGCCTCCTCCACCAGTGCAAGCGACGCGATCCCGAACAGCTTGTGCTCGTCGTGCTGCTCCAACTCGCGGTGCGCGTCGCACAAGGAGGCGTAGTACGGGCCCATGGCGCGCGAGAAGCAGCGCATGGCGCACACGATGATGCCGTAAGCGAAGCGCGGCGCATTGCCCGACTGTACCGCTTGATCCCGTGCATTGGCCTGCTCCGCCGCGCGCTTCAAGCCACGGTCGGTTGCTTGAAGCACCTGCTCGACCGAGAACTCGCCGGGGATTGCAAGCAGTTGAGGAGCGAAGCGAGCCTCGAAGTAGCGCACGCCTAGAGAGAACTGGTCCTCGCCGAGCTCGAAGGCCACGCGCTCGAGCGCCGCCGGCTCGCGCAGCACGGCCGTCGAGTAGGCGAAGCACTCGAGGTACTGCTCGAGGTTGTCGTACGTCTCCTTGAATAGCACGCGGTTGAGCGTCTCGGCGTCCGACGCCGGCAGCGCCACGCCCTGCGCCTGCGCGAGCTCCAGCAGCGTCTGCGGACGCAGACAGCCGTCCAGGTGGCAGTGCAGGTCCGTCTTGGGTGCGCGCAGCAGGAACGCGTCTGGGAAGCGAGGGTTCGTGGGGAATGTGCGGCGGTGCGGAGGTGGAGAGGCGAACGCTTCCGACATGGCACGCTGCGGCTACTGGGAGCTAGGAGGCCGCGAGACCTGCGAGAGGAAGAGGAGAAGACGGGGAATGAGCCGACAATGACGGAGAAGGCGGTAAGACGGCACGGCGCTGCAAGGCGTCTCGAGACGGAAGACGACGCTCCCAAGGTGTGCATTCACATGATGCTTTTCTTTTGCTGGAAGAGTTCAATCAGTTGAGTGAGTGAAGGTCTTGCTTGACATGGGTACACTTGTCCCCCACACTTTTTAGCCAATCAAATGCCCGCATCCTTGGCATCTCCCTGCATCAAAAAGCTCACTCATTGCTCAAGACTCGGAGTCAAGAGCGAGGAAGATGGAGGACGCCAACGCCGACGCCGACACGCGCGCGCGATGGACCGGTACGCAGCGCCATCTATTGCGCCTCTGTCAGTAGTGTAGTACACGGCATGCTAACAGCGGCCGGCGTCTCTCCTGGCCCTCGGAGCAGCGGAGCAGTTGCAGTTGAAGCAGAGGCTGGTCGAGTCGGACGTGGCGCGCTGGCAACTCAATGACAAGCCATTAGACCTCTGCGAAGGCGAGACGACTGAAGAAGCAGCAACAAACCAGTCTCTTGATAAGAAGCGGCTGTCCCGAGTAGCGGGCGTGGACATCAGCTTCCTCAAGGGCTCGAGCGAGCACGCATGCGCGTCGATCGTCGTGCTCGAGTTCCCGTCCATGCGCGTGCTCTACGAGGCCTTCACGTACGTGTCGCTTCCCGCGCCGTACATCGCGGGTTTCCTGGCGTTCCGAGAGGTCCCAGCGCTCGCCAAGCTGTACCGCGACCTCGTGGAGCGGTGTCCAGGTACGGAGCAAGTTGGGAGCGCAAGTTGCATCACTTCACGAGTCCAGTTGATGCGTCTGACAGTCACCACTTCAACGGAACAGAGGCGACTCCGGACGTGACGCTCGTGGACGGCAACGGCATCCTTCATCCGCACGGCTTCGGCCTCGCGTCGCACTTTGGCGTGCTCATGGGCATCCCAACCGTCGGCGTCGGCAAGACCTTCCTCCACGTTGACGGACTCACCAAGCCTGACGTCAAGGCAAAGATGGCGGACGCACACACTCGAGGACACGCCTTCGTCGAGCTGACTGGCGACTCGGGCAAAGTATGGGGAGCAGCGCTGTGTGGAGCCACGGGGGTGAGCAACCCGACGTTCGTCTCGGTGGGCCACATGGTGTCTCTGCACTCCAGCGTCGCGATTGTCCGCGCGTGTTGTCAGTTCCGAGTCCCGGAGCCCATTCGCCAAGCGGACATTCGTTCCCGACAGGTCATTCGCGAGTGGGAGACCCGCGGAGCCGTCGACACGACGCTCGACTCGTTCCACGTGCTCCCATCCCATTGAGGTGTAGCGAAGTAACTTGCATTGGACGCACTCTAAAGCCCCCTTTGCACCTCACAAGAGGACGCACCAGCGCTCGAAGAACGGCGCGTGGTCGTCCATCTGGCCGTGGATGTTGACTCGCGGCACGGCCGTCGCTCGCTTCTCGCCAGTCGGTCGGCCTTCCAGGCGGCTCGGCGATGACAGCAGGCGCAGCAGGTGCCGCATGTCGTGGTCCGACATGTACAAGTCGGCGTGCCAGGAGCGGAAGTGCACCAGCGATGATGATAGCGGGACAGTGTGGTCCGTCGTGAGGCAGTGACCACAGTTGAGCGCGTCCACCAGCAAGCTGAGCGCTGCGTCCGCGAACTCGGGACCGCCACTCTCCACAAACACCGCGTCCGACACTAGCAGCCACTACACTGTTAGTGTGGTGATAGATACCCCCGGTCATTGACAGCGTACCGTTCCAGGCGACGACGTTCGAGCTCTCGAGGTTCCACTGCAGCATGGCGCGCAGACCCGCGAGGAACGGGTGGCAGCCGACGCTCTTGCCGAATGTATGCACGAATTCCTCCATCTGCCGCGTCGTGAGCGAGTGCTGCGCGCTCGAGCGCGAGTAGCCGGCCAGTGACCGCGCTCGGAGCTGCAGCTGCCCATTCTCGTCCGTGACGGTGTCATAGTGCGTGCCTTGCCGCTGAGACGCCTTTGTGTTGAACTCCGTGTACTGCAGACGCCGTCAATGACACGGGACGTTAGCCACGTGCGACTCTGAGAGGGCGAGGAGAAGGACGAATCACCTGTTGCTGAGCGACGGAGGCGTGATACGCGGCCCGGACGTGGTTCTTGGCGGACTCTAGCGCGTTCAGACTGGCGCACACAACCTGTGAGCGGTTATTGCGAAGCGACTAATAGCTGGAGCGGTAGCGAGCACTCACGTCTCGGAGAAGAAGGCGTCGTGGCCAGGCCGCGCGCACTTGACGAGCCCCAAGGCGTCGACTTGGCGCTGGAACTCGGCGTCTTCCTCGCTCGCCGGCTCGTCTTGCGTGGACAGACTGCGAGCTCAAGTCGTAGACATAGTGAGTGAGTTATTCGCACGAAGAGAGGGGGGAGGGAAGGAAGGACGTCGTTGCACCTGATCTGGTCGACCTTGCACGACTCGAACCAGACGAGCACGCGCTTGGCGGACGCGTCCTGCTGGTAGAAGAAGCGCGCGCAGAGCTCCTGGAAGCGTTCGGCACGTGCCGCCCGCTCCTGCTCGCTCTCGGCGCACTGACAGCCTGCAGTAGGCGATTGACCGAGGGAGAGAAAGATGCGGAGATCGCGGTCAATACCGGTGGGGAAACAAGCTGTGCGACGGGCAGAGAGGCCGCAACAAGGCGCCGAGGGTCCCTAGCAGCGCTTCTGCATGCAGTGAGCGCAATTGGACGCGCTAGGAGGACGGCGGGGGCCGGAGACGCACCTGGTTCCATGGCGCACTACTGCGCTTCGTCTTGATGGCGTCGAGAGCTTCTGTTGTGATATTATTTATGGGCCATACCCATGTGATCCACTTACAAATTGGAGGACATCGATTCTGTCCAGTTTGGTTTCATTCACGGGAATCGATGCCTCGTGTTCCCGTAAATGATGGCGCTACCTGTTGTGTGGACTTGACTAGTCGATGAGCGCGTTGAGCAGCATCTGGCGCTGCTCCATCACCTCCGGGTCGGCCGCGCGGGCCTCTTCGTCCAGCGCCTCAAAGAGCTCCTCGAAGCGGTCGAACTGCACCTTGGCGCGCTCCATCTCGTCGTTGTTGAACAGCGTGATGGCGTAGTTGAGGTGGAACAAGTGGTCTCTAGGATATGGACATGGGTACACAAGTCAGTAGACGAACACAATGAAGCCACCGACTCGGAGTCTCGGCCACGTACTTGTCCATCTCGATGGCCTTGTCGAAGGCGCTGCACGCGTTCTCAAAGTCGTCCAGCCGGCTCAGCGTGATGGCCAGGTACATGTACGAGCTGGCAAAGTCCGGCTTGAGGTTGATGGCCGCGCTGAAGAAGTGGAAGGCGGATGCGTACTGGCCAGTGTTGAGGTGTACCAGCCCGAGGTTGTAGCTCGTGATCCACTCGAACGGGTCCAGGTACAGCGCGCGCTTAAGACACGCGACCGACGCGACGTACCGCTGTTTGCCGAAGAAGCACATGCCGATGTTGTTCCACAGCTGGGCCGAGTTTGGAGTCTGGACAGCAGCCACTCGGTACTTGACGAGCGCTACGTCCATATCTCCATGGTCCTGGATGATGGACCCGGCGGCCAGGATCGTCTTGGGGTTCTTTGGGTCGTGAGTGAGCGAGTTGCCCAGGTAGTCGAACGCGCGGAAGTTCTCGCCGATGCGCAGGTATAGCAGGCCGAGCGTCGTCAGGATCTCCGGGTTCTCTGGCGAGAACTCGAGCGCCTCGAGGTACACGTTGATGGCGGCCTTGAAGTCCTCGCGCAGCGTGTGCACCTTGCCGAGCTGCAGGAACGTGGCGTCGTGCCGGTTGATGGTGTTGGCGCGCTGGAAGTGCTCGATCGCCTGCTCGTAGTCCTTCAGGTACAGGTGGCACAGCCCGATGCTGTGGTAGATCTCCCAGTCGTCCAGCCGCCCCATGGTCAGCACCTCCTCGTACACCTCGATCGCCGCCGGGTGCTTGCCCAGCAGGTAGAGCGACCGGCCGACCTGCTTGATGTTCTCCTTGTTGTCCGGGTTGAGGCACGTCGCGGCCTGGAAGAGCTGCAGCGACTCCTGGATCTTGCCCGACTGCCGCAGGATCATGCCCTTGACGTACAGAGGGTACTCGCTCAGCCCCTGGTGCTGCCGTAGAACCTCCTCGATCAGCCGCAGACACTCCTTGAACTCGGCGCGCAGGTACAAGCGGTGCAGGAACCAGTTGCGGCTCGACGTGGCCGCGTTCTCCCCGCCGCCCGCTCGGTGGCCCCGAGGCGACTTGATGGCGTCCAGGGCGTTCGGCATGGCGTCGAGTACCTCACGTCGCTCCTTTCTCTTGAATTACAGTCTTGAAGCGGTGCAAAGCTGGAGAAACTCCTCCTGCCATGTTGATCGTGGTTGAACGTCATCGACGGACACGAAAGGACGCGAAAAGAAGTACTCTATCCCAATAAAATATACACGATTGCATTGTTAGCGTTCCAGTCTACGAAAATTATTGAGGTATGCAGTACTTTACGGAGCTTCTCTCGTCAACGGTCTCGTCTTGCTTCCGATCGGTCTGACGGGCATGAGCAAGCGGTCGCTTCCTGTGGCGGCCACGCGGCTGGCGGCGCTGCAGCCGGTGGGTGAAGTGTTCGTGAACGGCCTGGCGAGCTCGTACGACGACGACTTCCCGGCGGACTCGCCGCTCGAGGCGTACGTGTCGCGCGAGGAGTTCGCCAAGGCCGTGACCAAGATCAACGAGGCGCTCATGGACCACTGGCCGTGCCTGCCCTGCACGTCCTTCGCCTACGGCTGCTGCGTGTGCACGCTCGGCCTGTCGTTCTACTGCGCCACGAGCCAAGTGCAGGAGGCCGAGAGCCGCGTGCAGCTGCAACTGCGACGCATCAACAAGCAATCCAACTTTGCCGGTCGAGGAGTCGAGTGGCGGCTCGTGCGGAAGTGGTACCGCCGCTCGTCTTGGGTCGAGATCTGGCACGTGGAGACAACAGCAGCAGCTACAGAAGAGAGCGGACCGACTGCTAGTGCTCGTGTGGATGCCGACGACGGCCGTGGAGTGAGCGGCGCACCGCAGGACGAAGCCATGGCCGACCGAGTCGTGTAGCTTGTCGTCTCGTAGCTGTCAAGGTCTTCAGCTGTCTGGAGCTTCAATATGACGTGGCGTTCGTACTCATAGCATGCGACCTCTTGCGCTGCCTCCGCTCGACTGTCGCGCTCTAGAACAGGAAGGACTTGGACAGCACGCGATGGCTCTTGTCGATGCGCAGCTTCCTCCTTGAGCGCTGCTCCGCCGCCTGCTCCGCGATGGCGTTCTGCCTCACCGTCATCTTCCGCTCGAGCTTGGCCAGCATGTTGCCGCCAGCGTTGGTCCCACCAGCGGCTGCTATAGTCCGCGTCGGCTTTTCACTACTGAACGTGCCGAACGCTCGCTTGGGGATCGTCGACACGCAATCGCAGTCCTCCAACGACAACTTCCCGCGTCCTCGGCCTCCGTTCATGTCGAGCATGCCTTGCTGCTCCTCTGTCAGTGCCTTGGTGACGGACTGCGGACAGTGGAGCGACGCGAGGAACTCGGTGAAGGTCGGCGAGTGCTTGAAGGTCTCGAACGCGTCGTCGTCCATGTTGGCGAGCACCTCGTCTCTCACAGCCGCGAACGTCTCGCGACCGACGTCGGAAGACTCGATCTCGGCCTCGACCGCAGCGACTGTGTCAATGGACAGCACCACCGGCAGCGACGCGCCTTCGGACATGAACTTGATGAAGATGACGAGCGAGCGCTCGTGCATGTTGTCCTCGGTCAGGTCCGACTCCCACCGGAAGTTCTCGATGTGCTCGAACAGCGCCACCTCGTTGTACCGCCGGCGACCGACGCAGTCCGCGGACCACAGCCGGCTGGTCTCGTAGTGCTGGAGCACGTGCTCTGGGCTCACGTGGAGCTGCAGAAGGCGGATGCAGAACTCGGAGTAGACTTCCGGCAGCTCGCCGAAGAAGCGCATGAACGTGTCCTCGTTGAGCTTGAGCAGCAGGCAGTGCTTGGTGCAGCGAGCCGAGACGGGAGAAGCCATGGACAGCAGGATGGCCTCCTGTCCAAAGTACCCGCCAGGGTTGGCGTGGATGACCTCTGGCTGTGCGTCTTCGCTCACTTGATACGTCAGTTCGACGCTCCCGGTTAGCACGATGAAGAACGCCGACTGCTTGGCACGCAGTCCGATGACCGACGAGTTGGCCTCGAACTCGACCAGCTCGCTGATAAGGCTCAGCTCTTCCAGCTTGAGCGGCGGGATGGCGTTCAGCAAGGCGCAGCCCTGCTTGATGAGCATGTCGAGGAAGTTGAAGCGCACGTGCTCCATGAGCACGGCGGACGCCTCGGGCACGACCTTGAGGAAGTTGCAGAAGCTCGTGCGGTCGATGTAGATGAGCAGCGAGTCCTCGAGCGCCGTGACGCTGCAGACGCGCGGGATCTTGAGCAGAAGCGAGATCTCTCCGAAGTACGCGCCAGCGTTGAGTCTCTTGAGGGACTTGACGACTCTCGCCGGCGGCTGTAGAGAGGTGACGAACGTGACCTCTTCACTGCCAGTCGCAGGGGTGGAGAACGCGGACCTGGCGCCGTTGACGGCCACGTTGACCGAGACCTCGAGCGAGCCGTGGACGCAGAGGAAGAACCGGTCGCCGTACTCGCCCTCGACGCAGAGCTTCTGCCCGTGGCGGACGAACAGGTACGAGCACATGTTGGAGAGTGTAAGCAGCCTCGAAGCCTCGACGACCTCGAGGAACGGCACGTCGTTCAGGCAGCTCGCCACGTCCGACTCGACGATGGACGCGAACAAGTGCATCTTCTCGGGCCGTGTGAGTGTGCTATTGGACCCTGCGCGGTGCCGTCCGCCCGAGAAGCGCGCCGTGTTCTTGGCCTCGACCTTGCGCACGGCGTACTTGGAGCGCAGGTTCTGGAAGCGCGAGTGGTGCAGTTTGAGCAGCGTGCAGCCCGCGAAGGCGTCGGCCGTCGTGCGGTTGAGCTCGAGCATCTGGATGAGCTTCTTGCGCTCGACCTTGGAGCTCTCGCGGTCCACGGGGTTCACGTCCGCCAGCATACGAGCCAGCATGTCCTCGCGCGCAGCGTACGAGATGTAGTCGCCCACCTTGCGCTGGCACAGCACTTCCGTCACGTGGTGCCGCTTGTTAGGCGTCGGGATGAGCGAGCTGATGTCCACGGCGCCTTGCGCCACGACGTAGAACTGCCGCTGGTCCGTCTTGATGACGGCGCCACGCGCGTACCGCACGACCTGGAAGCACACGGCCAGCTCCTCGACCGTCTTGCGGTCCATCATCTGCATGAACGGCAGCCTCTCGAGCGTCTTGAGCACCAGATCGGGCGACGGAGGCACGACGTACGGAGCGTGCGGCTTGGACGACCCACCGCCCATCACGCCGGGCTCTCCTGGAGGTCAGCCAGTCTGGGATTAATCGCCTCGGAGATGGCCTAAGCTCGAGGATTATCGGTACCACGTCGGCGTCAAGCGCGAATGGAGTCGACGGCCGCCGCGCTTCAAATAGGGCAAAGCCAGCGACGGAAACAGACGCGCCAGTGCGTGCGACGTACAGACAGGCAGCGGTCACCACTGGACGGTGAGAACCATGGGGCGTGAGCTGCCAAGCAGGCGAGTGGCCATATAAATAGCAGCCCATGTCGTGGCTCCTATTGTTGTTGTTGTCACTTCAACACGGTTCGACAATCACTCCTGACAACCGCCCCACTCTCAATTGTGAAACGCAATGTGGATCGCCCAGACTGTGGCAATGGAAAGGAGGGAGGTCACGTCAGTATGTACCGACTTAACTATGCAGAACGCTGATCGTTCCAGATGCCCTCTTTCCTACCGACCACGCACCAGCCACCTTGGGCCGTCTCCAACCAGCCAAAGGCCAACAGACGAAGCGCCGCATTCCTGGACGTGTCTTCGCGCTCGCTGCACGCATCTACAAGGCCGCAAGGGACCTGCAGAGACACCGAGACGCCCCGTACGTACACGCGCATCTTCCCATCGACATCATGGAGGCGGTGGCGGCGGGCAAGGCGACGCGGACGCACCGCAAGTCCAAGTCTGGCGCCAAGGTCAACAAGCAGAAGCGCAAGGCGTTCGACAAGCAGAAGAAAGAGCAGCCGTCGCTGGCCGAGCAGCGCCGCAACCCCAAGGCCTTCGGCGTCGCCAAGGCCGGCCGCGCCAAGAAGACCATCCAGCGTAACCTGGACCGCGCGCACCGCAAGGAGTACGTCCCGCAAGCCAACCGCGCCGAGGACGTCCCGCCGCCTGTCTCGGTCGTCGTCATGGGTCCTCCAGGCAGTGGCAAGTCGACCGTTATCCGGGTAAGTGCGTTTTCTAGCTGGTGGTGAGGTTATGGTGGGTTACGGTGGGCTTATTTGAACCGCTTCTTGTTTGCTGGTATACAGTCGCTGGTGAAGAGGTATACGCGGCATAACCTCGTCGAGGTGAACGGCCCAGTGACGGTCGTGAGCGGCAAGGACCGGCGCATCACGTTCTTCGAGTGCCCGAACGACCTGAACGCCATGATCGACCTGGCCAAGGTGGCGGACCTGGTGCTGCTGCTCATCGACGCGAGCTTCGGCTTCGAGATGGAGACGTTCGAGTTCCTCAACGTCCTCCAGACGGTCGGGTTTCCCAAGGTCATGGGCATCCTGACGCACTTGGATCGGTTCAAGAAGAGCAAGAGCCTGCGCAAGACGAAGAAGCGCCTCAAGGCGCGCTTCTGGACCGAGATCTACCAGGGAGCCAAGCTCTTCTACTTCTCGGGCATCGCCGCCAACAAGTACCCCAAGGGCGAGATCCACAACCTGTCGCTATACATTGCGCGCATGAAGTTCCGGCCGCTCACGTGGCGCAACTCGCACCCGTACATGCTCGCGGACCGCTTCGAGGACGTGACGCACCCGGACGAGATCCAGCGTAACCCGCTCGTGGACCGCAAGGTTACGCTCTACGGCTACCTGCGGGGCACGCACCTCAAGCCGGGCATGAAGATGCACGTGGCTGGCGCTGGGGACTTCTTCATGGACTCGGTCACGTCCATGCCGGACCCGTGCGCGCTGCCGTCGACAAACAAGAACCCGGACGGCTCGGCCAAGAAGAAGCACCTGACGCAGAAGGACATTGTGCTGTACGCTCCCATGTCGGACGTCGGCAACATCACGTACGACAAGGACGCCATGTACATCAACCTGAGCCAGCTCAACTACACCAAGCCGGACAGCGAGAACGTCGTGCCGGACCGTGCTGGCAGCGACGACGAAGCTGATCCGAGCAGCACACGCATTGGCGCTGGAGGGGAAGGCGTCGAGATGGTGCAGGGCCTCCAGCAGATGGGCATCGGGATGGACGAGCGTCTGCGTGGCGCCAGCCTCTCGCTGTTTAAGAACACGGCTGCGATCCGCGCTGACGAGGTCGAGAGCGACGAGGACAGCGAGCAGGACGGGGAGGAAGAGGACAGCGACGACGACAACGTGGAGGACGAGGAGGAAGACAGCGACAAGGAGCGGACTGTCGGCCGCCCGAAGGAGGCCATCGTTCGCGACAGCACTGGTCGCGTCCGCCGTCGCGCTGTGTTTGACGACGAAGGAGACGCCGAGCGAGGCGAGAGCGACTCGGATGAGGAGGCCGCATCCGGCTCGGACGAGGAGGAGGAGGACGAAGAGGACGAAGAGGAAGAGCGTGAGGTTGGAGGTGAAGAGTCGACGCTGCGCTGGAAGGAGAACCTGGTGTCGCGAGCAGCGCACAACTTCCTAGAGCGCGAGCGGTCGGACGTCAACCTGATGGAGCTCGTCTACGGAGAGCGCGAGAAGCTGCACATGTCGGAGCGCGACATGGAGAGCGGGGGCGGCAAGGGGAAGACGTCCGGCGACGGCAGCGACGACGACGGAGACGCCTTCTTCCAGCTCAAGAGCAAGATGCGAGCCGCCTCGGGCAACGACTCGTACAGCGAGTGGAACACGCTGGACTGCTCCAAGCTGCACATCGCCACGGACGACGTGCAGGACTGGGCGATGCCCGACATCCTCGAGGGGATTCGCAACCGGTTCGTCACTGGTACGTGGAAGCGTGTCAACAAGAAGGACGAGGACATGGAGGACAGCGACGCAGACCCGCTGAACGACGAGGCGGTGGACGGCTCGTTCGAGGACTTGGAGACTGGCGAGACGCACGTCGGCGCTGCTGACGCCAAGGACAGCGACGCAGACGAGGAGGACGAAGATGCTGCTGCTACAACTGGGTCAACTGAGGAGACGGACGAGCAGATTCGCGAGCGTCTGCGTGCCGAGAAGCAGGCGAAGAAGTCGATCGACGACGACGACGACGACAAGAAGGAGGACGAGGACGAGGAGATGACGGAGCTCATGAAGGAGGCCAAGCGGCTGCGCGAGGAGCAGGCGCTGCGCAACGCGCAGGAGTTCGGCGGCGAGGGCGAGGACGTGCGGCTGCAGCTCGAGGGCTTCCGCCACGGGTTGTACGTGCGCATCGAGTTCTCTGGCGTGCCGGCCGAGTTCGTGCGGTTCTACAACCCGAAGAACCCGATCGTGGTGGGCGGGCTACCGAACGTGGAGCAGAGCCTCGGGCTCGTGCGCATGCGCTTCAAGAAGCACCGGTGGCACCGCAAGATCCTCAAGACGAACGACCCGCTCGTCTTCTCGATCGGCTGGCGCCGGTTCCAGAGCCTGCCGGTGTACTCGATCGAGGACACGAACGAGCGGCACCGGTACCTCAAGTACACGCCGGAGCACATGCACTGCCACGCGACCATCTACGGGCCGCTGTGCCCACCCAACACTGGCGTGATCGCCTTCCAGACGCTGTCCAACAGCGCGCAGCACTTCCGCGTGAGCGCCACGGGCGTCGTGCTCGAGCTGGACCACACGTTCAGTGTCGTCAAGAAGCTCAAGCTCATTGGTCTGCCCAGCAAGATCCACAAGAACACGGCGTTCATCAAGGGCATGTTCAACTCGGAGCTCGAGGTGGCCAAGTTCGAGGGTGCGAGCGTCCGTACGGTCAGCGGCATCCGCGGCCGCATCAAGAAGGCGCTGCGCGGCGAGAAGGGCGACTTCCGAGCCACGTTCGAGGACAAGATCCTCAAGAGCGACATCGTCTTCTGCCGCACGTGGGTGCCCGTGGAGCCCAAGGCGCTGTACAACCCGGTGACGTCGCTGCTGGTGGGCGGCAAGGGGAAGGGAGGTGCGGCGGGCGGCAAGAGCGAGGCCTCCGGACTCATGAAGACGACGTTCGAGCTGCGCAAGGAGCAGAAGCTGGCCGTGCCCGTCAACCCGGACTCGCTGTACAAGCCGATCGCGCGCTCGGCGCGCAAGTTCGGCGCGCTCAAGGTGCCCAAGAAGCTGCAGGCCTCGCTGCCGTTCGCGAGCAAGCCCAAGCTGGACAAGCGCAAGGCGTCGACGCCGTACGCGACCCAGCGCGCGGTGGCGCTCGAGCCAGAGGAGAAGAAGAAGTACGCCTTCATGCAGCAGGTCAACACGGTGCGGCGCGACCGGGAGGCGACGCGCAAGGAGCGCAACAGCAGGCGCAACACCGAGCACCTCAAGCGCAAGCAGCGGGAGGAAAAGGTCTTCGAGGACGTGCACCGCGCCGAGAAGAAGGCCAAGTTCCGCGCAGAGGGCAAGGAGGCCGCGTACCGAGCCAAGAAGGCCGCGGGCGCGCTCTAGAGACGGCCAGGGAGAGCGGATTGGTGCTTGAAGAGGCGGTGGCGAGCAGGAATAGACCTGAGCGAGGTGCGGTTGGCTTGGTGAGAGATTGCAGTGGAGATTGAGGTGGTGGCGGACTCGTCATGGACCTGGAGCAAGGCGATGTAGAGTGTAGATGATGGTAGCTAGGCCTTCGTACCGACGCATAACTGGCCCAGCAGGGCGTGGTGTTGTAGCGCTATCACAGTCCGTGTCCAGCTTCTGGAAGGGTTTGGAGCGAGTGGCAGTGCAAAGGGACGAGCAAAGAGGACGGCGTCGCCTTATTATAGCCGTCAAGAGGTTGGGTTGCGTGTACTGCAGCTCATTCTCTCCAGATAAAAGCGAGAGCTTTGCCCTACAATAGGGCGAGGACGCGTGGTTGGCAGTGAGGCCTGCTGAAGGGGACAGCATGTCCGTGGTAGGTGTTGACGATCCTTTCTAAGAAGGTAGTGCGCCACCTACACGAGCAGTGCATGTGTCTCTCTATTCCTTCATCCAAGGTCCCCAATGTCCATACAAAGCGCGATTCAACCATCCTCGTCGCTCGCCTCTCCAGTCACTCTGCTCCATCCGTCTGCACGAACCGCTTGAGGATGCCCATGAAGAAGGCCTTGCGGTTCATGACTCGGTCGCTGACGCACCGGTCGAACTCGTCGAGCGCCGTCTTGGCCGTCTCGTAGTCAAACCAAGACAAAAAGTCGACGACTCGGTCGTCAATGTCCTCCTTCGTCACCTTGGACTCGTGGCTCTCGGCGCGCTTCTGCAGCAGCGCGCGCGCCTTGTCCACCTGCACGGCGCTCTGCTTCTTGCGCAGCAGGTCGATCTTGGTCCGCCGCTGCTCCGACTTGTTGCCCCCGCCACTGGCCGTCAGCTCCACGTTGATGCGGCGGCCGTTTAGCAGCGTGTGGTGTCGACTCAAGGCCGCGCCGAGCGCCTTGCTGTCCTTGACCTCGATGAACGCCGTGCCCTTGAACTTCTTGGTCTTCTTGTCCGTCAGCATGCGCAGCGTAATGTCGCCCGCCTCGGCGAAGTGCCGCCGCACCTGCGCCTCCGTCGCCTTGAACGGCAGTTGGCCAACGAACAGCGTCAAGTGGATACGCTTACGCGGCTTGGCGTCTCCGTCTTCTTCTCCGCCTTCTCCGTCCTCGTTGTCCTTGTCCTTCTTGCCGCTACGCTTGCGCTTCTTGCCGGTGGTCGACGCCTTGTCGTCCGTATCGCTCGGCTTCTTCTCCGCCTCCTCCTCGTCTCCGCGCGCCGCTTGCCGAGCCATTAGCCGTCTCTGCTTGGCGTTCAGCTTCTCGCCGCTCGTCTCCGCTTCTGGCTCCGCCTTGACTGTTGCCGGCTCCTCATCCACCTCCTTCTCCGCGCTCTTGGCCGCCTGACGCGCCAGCACCCGCCGCTGCTTGGCGGGTCGCGCGTTGTCCTCCGTCTTGACCGCCTCCGTCTTGGGCTCCATCGGGATGTTCTCCGACTTGCTAGCGGCCTCCTGCGGCTCCTGCGGCTCCTTGAGCTGCTGCTGCTGGCGGAGCAGCTTGCGCCGCGCCTTGGCGTTCATCGCAGGCTCCTCCGCGCTCATTGCGATCGCTGGTAGTCCGCTTCTCCGCCCGCTTCGGCTGCTCCTTGGCCGCCTTCCGATCGAGTGTGTGCGTGTGTTGGTGGTTGGCCAGCCAGCCAGCCATTTCGGACAGATGTATCAAAATAAGGTAAAATTGAGGTAATAAAACAAGGTGAGTTTATCAAATGGCATCAGGGGTTGAATGGAGCCAAAGTGGTTATTAGGCGCCTTCATGGCGACGTAGTAGGCTTCCAAGGCGATGCTGCCGCCGAGAGGCTGGCGCAGGGTCGCTCTACATGACAGAGAGCGTCACTTGGGGCTTTGCTCAACGCCTCTGGCATTCAATCTCGACCAACTCCAGAGCTTTGGAGCGCGTACGACTGGCGGTTTGGAGCAGCAAGTAATGTGAGCTCTTTACGGGAAACCGCACGTTGGTGCGCATGAAACAGCTAGAAGCACCGACCCGTGCTGGTGTTGTGTAACATCCTAAGAAATGCAATGACAATGAGAGTGGCGAGTTCCTTCATATACTGTCTAGCGAAGAATAGCGTGAGGAATCTGCATTGCCGGCCCCGTGTTTCGGGGCGACTCAGCATCGATTGTCTGCTACTGTAATCATCGGAACGCCTTCATGGACAAGTGCAGCAAACTACAAGACTTTGACACGGGGTCTTCCAGCATCGGACTCGCAAATAGAGCCGACGAGGTCGATGCTCCTGACCGCGCGCAAATTGAAGACTGACGTCGGTTCGACTCGGCTCATTGTCAGTCTCACCACCAGCCAATCAAAGTCAAAGGCGGGGATTTCATATAATTCCCAACATTAAATATCTATGTCATCCCTCCTCAATCTAACGAACAGTAACTGTTTGGAACGCTTTTGAAACGTCAGCTTGACCTGCAGCACGCACGAAGATGGTGCTCCCGCTGCTCCTCGTGGGCGGCTTGGGCGTCGGTGGCGCCACCGGCTACGGCATGTACCAGGCCGGCTCACACCTGGCGACGCCCTCCACCCTCAAGCATCCGCCGACCAAAGGGTTTGGCAGCCTGGCGGTCGGCTCGCTCGCTGCTGGGTCGGCGTACTCGCTACAGTGGCGCGTGCTCACCCGGCACCTGGCGCACCTGCTGACGTACGAGGTGCCCAAGGACGTGGCCAAGTGGGGCTTCCGCGACTTCCTGCGCATCGCCGTGCCGCTCGTGGGCCCGCACGTCGTCATGTTCTCCACGTCGGTCGCCACATTGGGCTTCGTGTCGACCAGGGTCGCGATTGGGCAACTCGAGGAGAAGAACAAGTAGCCGGGGCATTGTATATTGAGAAAACAAAATGTGATACATCAGGAATGGACGATGAGCTTGCGAAGGAGGAAGAGCGGCTGTGTGGAGCTCCACGACACGCGTTGGCTCTCGAGCTGATGCAGCAGGCAGAAGCTCTTGGAGCGCGTCAGTCCGTCCTTGTAGTCGATGACAAGCGCC
>JAADXY010000524.1:0-20388 GCA_023338065.1 Phytopythium montanum
ACTCCTTCCAGGCCGGATGCGGCGGCTTCCCCATGTTGGTGAGCTTGTCGTGTGCGCTGGGGCGTTGAAAATCAGTGCTGATGTTGAATGACGTCCGAAGATTTCAGCCACATCGTGCCACACACTTTAATTAAAAATTAATTTCATAATTAGGGGTTAATTACTGTTAATTATCAATTTAATTTTAATTGAAATACCAACACTAGTCGAAACCCTTCGCGATATCAGACTCAGACGTACTCATCCGCCGAAGCGTTTTCTCAGGTTGGGCGACAGGTTTCCTCAAACTTCACGACTAAGAGCCACATCCACGGTCCGTTTCCCCAGGCGACCGACCACCACAGGGCCTGCCCGACCCACCAGCACCAGCATCGCCCTGCCTGACGCCCTGCCTGACGCCCTGCCAGGTCTCCCGCATCCATCCACGGCACTCCGGCGCTCCTACGAGCAGTATCAGCCGCCCTACCGGTGGTGGTCCCGGGCCGGCCGCCCCGATCGCCCTCCCTGTCGCCCTACCAGTGCAGCGCCGCCAAGCTCAGCATGATGAACGAGCGGCGGCGGTCCATGCCGATCGTGCAGGTGGACCACTACGACGGCCAGGCCATCTTCGTGGACCACGAGCTCGTCTACGAGCTCGGAGGGTACCTTGGCGGCGGCGCGGCAGGCGTGTACGTCCCGCCCTACCTCGCCCTACCCGGTCGCTCGCCTCACCTCACCAACCTCAATTTGCACCTGCTACAGCGTCTACGAGGCCTTTTCCGCGCGCTCCAAGCAGCCGGTGGCCATCAAGATCCTCAACCCCGTCGGCTACAAGCTCTACCCGACCGCCCTACTCTCTCGCTGCCTCGTAGCGGTGCGTGGGTCCCCCGTGGACCCTCCGGCACTCCATCACGACCGCCCTACGCTCTACCGCAGCCCCCACGCCGCCACCGACCGCGTCAAGCTCCGTCCAGAGTACGTCCACGCCCTTCAGCATGTATATACACAGGTAGGGAGATCCAAAACTGACACTCTACTCCAAACCTACTACCAGGAACGTCTGGTGGCTCGTCCACCCTACCTCCAAGCAAGCCATCGCGGCGTTCGAGGACCCGTCCAGTGGCGCCATCCGGGAACTCACTCTTCCGCAATGCATGGACGTCTGGGGGGCCCTCCCCGCCCTACCGGCCCTGCCAGAGGCTGAAGCCGAGACCTTCCGCGAGGTCCACGTCAAGGGCCAGGTAGTGCGTCTCCCGCTGGTCCCACGCAAGTTCCAGGCCTTCGCGACCACTCGGCGGCTCGTGCACCGCGAAGTGAGCCACATGTCGAGCCTGGAACCGCACGCGCACGTTCTGCAACTGCTCTCGGCGCTGGAACTCGTCCAGGACTCCAAGTGCACTACCTTTCTAGTGTTGGAACTCGCCGCGGGGGGCGAGCTCTTCGACCGGATCAAGCTGGACGCCGGCACGGACGAGCAGACGGCGCGCCGATACTTCAGTCAACTGGTGTCCGGCGTGGCCTTTTGCCACACGTCCGGGGTCTGCCACCGGGACCTGAAGCCCGAGAACCTACTGCTAGCGGACGAGGAGGACCCGGTAGTGCTCAAGATCGCCGACTTTGGCTTGTCCGCCATCTTCGCGGGCTTTGCGGACGCCGACACGACCGGTGCAGGGGACGGGAGGGCGGACGGAAGGGCGAGGATTCGACGCCTGCGGTCCGTGGTCGGGTCCCCGCACTACGTGGCGCCCGAGGTGCTAGCGGACGCCGGTGGGGCGGGCTACGACGGCGCCAAGGCGGACGCGTGGAGCATCGGCGTGATCCTGTACGCCATGCTGGCGGGCAGTCTGCCCTTTGGCAGGGATCTGCTCTCATGCTCGAGGTACCACCAGTTCCGGCAGTGGGCGTACCAGACCAAGTACAGCGACCCGGTGGGGGGCGACCCGGTGGGGGGCGACCCGCCCTACCTGGACGACCCAGTAGACGACTCGAGCTCGAACTCGAGGCCGGACGTGTTCCCGAGCTGGTTCTTCCCCTCGCGGTTCTCGCTCGAAGTCAAGTCGCTGCTGGCCCAGCTGCTCTACCCGGACCCTACGATGCGCCTGGCGGTGGAAGACGCAAAGACCCACCCGTGGGTGGTTGGCAGCCGCATTCAACGACCAAGACCACGCCCTACGAGCCCGAACCACGTCCAAGCCGAGCCGACTGTCTTCCGCATGGACGTGGGGCCCTCCTCCACCCCTCCAGAACCCGTGGCTAGCCCTACTCCAAGCCTACAACCCACGGACGAGACGACCAAGGGCCCCCCTACAATGGTAGGGAGCCGAGTCAACCTCGTAGTGGACGTGTCTCCGGACGTGGACCAACTCCGAGTGGCGCGTCGAGTCGACTCGTCCCCCTCCACCAGTGGCTTGAGCTTCAAGGCCAACAGCCCCTTACCTTCTCGCCCCTCGCCGTCCAGCCCGGCCGTCGCCATGTCGCCGCTCTACGCCCACCGGTTGCTGGCTCGCTCCCCCCTTCCTCCAGGCGTCAACCTGATGCCGTCCGTCGACGAGACAGCCCCACTCTCGCCACCCCCTACCAGCCAAGACGACGATACTCAATCCAAGACAATCGACCACCAGAAGAGCGCCGTCGAGCCTCTTGCAGCCCTACCAGCCGCCTTACCAGCCGCCGTACCGGCCCCCCACCACCTCCACAAGTTCGTCTCGCCTCCTCTAGCGTCCACTGCGAGCCAGCGACCTCCAGCCCCGCCCTACACTGGTCTCACGACCCATCGGCAGCGCCGCAACTCGCCCCCCGAGATCTTCCTGCGTGGCTTCGACCGCGCGAGCATCCAGATCCACGAGCTGTCGGCGCTCGACTCGCTCTCGCTCTCGCCTCCCGACCGCCCTACCGCCCTACCTGATGCCTTACCTGGCTCGACGACTCCGCCGTCGTATCGAGACCTTGTGGCGCGGTCCACGCGGTTCCTCACGACCGCGCCGGCCCCACTGGTACTCGCGAGACTCGAGGCCGTGCTCACTACCGACGTAGGGGACGACGACCGCGTGGTCGTGGACTGGGACACCTTCCAGCTACAACTATGGCGTGGACCGCGACTCGTGTGCACCGTGCACGTCTTCCTGTACCAACGAGGCGTCTACCTCGTCGAGTTCCGCCGTGGACAGGTAGGGGGCGACCACATCCACTCTGGTAGGGCGACGTGCTGACTGGTTGCTGCTGTTGTGTGCTGCCCTACAGGAGGAGATCTTCGTGTTCAAGCGCTTCTACGAAGACGTTCGCGCCAAGATGTCCGAGTCGATGGGCAGTGGAGAGCTCCTGCCGCTCCGTCGACGACACAAGTCCGTCTCAGGCAACCTCTATTGACTGACGGCCCCTGCGCTACCCGAGCTCGCCCTTCCTATGATAGTATGACCCACCACTCCACACGCCACTAAGACACTCACTACCTACTGAGACTTGAGTTCTCGCAAACACTCGCCCTACCCGACGCTCTACACGTCAAGGTCGCGTCCTCGCGGTCTCTCGCCCTACTCCAAGTGCTGGTATAATAGAGCAGCGAGCGACTACCGAAGCCGAGCAGCCGCAGTCGGAGGGGCCTCAGACTGCAAGACTGCAACCATCATGCTACTTAGAGAAATGGTGGGGATTGAGGATTGCAGCGTAGCCACTTGACCTGGTTGAAGTGATGAGATTGTGCTACCTAATCGGGAATTTTGACAGTTTTCTGCGGACGATTTACAAGAAATTCGATGGCCGACAGATTCTCCTTCCAATGACGCCAGATACTAAGGTAAGTAAGTGCCTGCACGTGGAGCGCTGAGTGAGAGCTCGTTGTCGTGGTCGCGGGTGGCAGCGACCGCATCTGTACCTGGCGGATCGGTCGATGTGTTGGACGGAGCACAACCTTGTTGGAATTGGAAGCGCAGCAGCGCATTCGCGTCCAAGTGGCGGCCTGTGGGCCAGTGAATGGACTGACTGGCACTCAGTATGTGGCCAGCAGTCGTCCGAGCAGTAGGATGCGCCAGTTGGCGGCGCAGTTCGTGTTTTGCAGTGTAGGTGTGAACAAGGCGTGACTTGGAAGACAGCGTGCAAGGCTTCGTGGTCATCGCCTTGTGCTCGTGCTCTTCGTGGCTCCGTGCTTCTGCACGGAGGGACCTGGACTTCCAACAAACCTTCGCTGGCGGATGCCCTTGGTGCGGGTTTGAGTCGCATTTTAGCGGTGCGGAATAAAACGGAGAATCTCGGCAGGACGCAAGCTTGCTTGACTTGCTTGTTGTATGTCGCTCCGAACAAATCTCGCTCATTTTTTTCGATGCGGCTTCAAGTTGCATTGTAATTTAATCCGAATTCGGACAATCTGCCGAATTACGCACTTTACTTGGAAATTGTAAGCAATGGATGCGACATATTCGGCGTCCCTCCACTGCATCCGCTCCGCTTTGTCCCATAAAAACCGCCCTCTTTTCTTACTTTACAGCCAAATCCGACCCATTTTTACCTGGACACACCGTGAAAGGGTGGAACGACATCCGAAAAACGAAGAGCGAAGAAAAAGGAGATGGAGCCCGACGTTTAGCATGGGGGAAGCCCCGCAGCATTCCTCGACTGGTCCCCGCATAACCCCACGCGTCCGTCCAGCACCGCTCCGCCCCCCCCCTCCACCACCACGCCCCAAGCACCAGTTCTAGCCGTACCGGCTGCCCCACTTACTCTCCCAGCCATGACGGCGCGGGAGGCGCTTCGATTGGCCGAGGCGTCCGACTGGAAGGGTTTACAGCGCCTCGTGGAGCGGCAGCCCGAGCTGGCGCGCGCGCGCGGCGAGTTCGGCATGCTACCGCTTCACTGGGCGTGCTCCGACGCGCGCGCGCCTCTGGCTCTGCTTCTCCGGCTCCTGGCGGCGCATCCAGGCGGCGCGAGGGCTCGGAACGCGGCGGAACTGCTGCCGCTGCACATTGCGATCCGCGCCGGAGCACACGAAGCCTGGCTGGCGCGGCTGATCAAGGCGTTCCCAGGTGCTGTACGCGCGCGGTTACCGTCCGGAGAGACGGCGGTGGAGCAGGCCGAGGCGCTGAGACTGGACGCCGCCAGGCTCAAGCTGCTGTACCGCGCGGAGCAGGCGTTGACTCCTGAGCGAGATGGCGACTTGGACGAGGACGACGAAGAAGATCAAGAGGAGCTGGAGGCGGAGGACGACGTGGCGGATGGCGAGCTGAGCGACAAGCGGAGGGCGGCGGAGACGCAGGCGGCGTGGCCTGGGGCTCTACTAGCTGGTGGATCAAGACTGTCAGCTGCGACGGAGCTGTCGGACGCGGAGCTCGTGAGTTCTGGGTCGGCGTCCGACTCGTCGCCTAGTGAAGGCGCCGTACGGCTGAGTGCCTCGCGACTGAGCGCTTCACACTCGCGGTCTCGGGATCTAATGGTCTCTCCGTCGTCCGTCAGCTCGAACGGCGGTGTCTACACCCCGCCAAGCTCGACGCGGCGGTCTGAGAACCGCCGGACGTTCCCTGTGGACGAGCGACTGGCGTCCACGTCTCTAGGCGGCCGCCACCGGTCTCTACCGAGCATCCCGAGCCTGGACACGACCCGTCGACGATCAGTCGGCGCGCTGGCACTCGCGTTCGAGCCAGACGGTGGACCAGGCAGCGCCAGCGACGACAGCGACGTGGACGCGGCACCAGGCTACTACCTGCCGTCAATGGACCACCAGCAGCAGCAGCTCCAACACCAACAGACGCAGAGACTCCGAACGTACCAGACGCAGCCTCAAGGCGCCGGACAGCGGCAGCACTCGCCCTTTGCGTACCGGCGCGCGTCGCATGGTGAAGCGACGCTGGCCCCACGTCGCGGAGCTCTGGAAGCGCCGCCGGCCTGGCGCCTGGACGACGCGTGCGCCGTGTGCCAGGCGGCGTTCTCCATGTTCAAGCATCGGCACCACTGCCGTAACTGCGGGCGATCCATCTGCCGCCAGCACAGCGCCGACAAGAAGGTGTCGATGGCCGCCAAGGGCTTCGCGACCCCGCAGCGCGTCTGCGTCTCGTGCTACGCGCTGCTGGCTCAAAGCCGCGCGCTGCAGAGGGACCTGGCGCTCAGTGCGCTGGCTGGAGACCCGATACTAGGCGCCGTTGCCTTCCAGCAGCAGCACTACAACGCGCCAGGCTCGGCTCCAGGCAGTAGCGGCGGGGGCGGAGCCACGGCATTGAGGTCCACGGCTGTCTCGACCGCTCGTCGGTCGTCTATGAGGGGCAGTCTGGTCAGCGGGTCGAGCCCTGGAGAAGGAGGACCGCCAACCACTGCGTCTTTGGCTGGAACAGACGCGGGATATGAGCTGGCGCTGGCCGCCCAGGTGCGCGAGCTGCGCGCGCTGGCGGGAGCGCAGCAGCAGCGGATCGAGCAGCTCGCGCAGAGCAACGCGCAGCTGCAGCACCGACTGCTGGAGCACGAGGAGGACCGCGCCGAGACAACGCTGCTCGTCACGCAGCTCATGACGCGCGTGTCGGTGCTGGAGCTCGCCCACGGACACCACGAGGACGACGAGGAGGACGACAGCGAGGAGGAGAGAAGCAGCAGGTAGAACAGACCAGGCGAGTAGCGAAACGCGCCGCAATGGGACGTACCGAGACTGAGAGACCTTCATGTATTGCTCGCTGCTTGCTCGCTCCTTGCTCGCTCCCTGCCGGCGGCTCCTTGCTGGCTGGAAATAGGCCTGGAAGACCGTCCGCCTAGGCGAGCGAGGGCCGCTCGCCGACCTCGGGGCGCGTGTAGGCGAACTTTCCGTGCGGCTTGTACGTGAGCTCGGGGTGCGCGGCGTCCGGTCCCGAGTGGCTCTGCGCGTGCGTGCGGCCCGTGATGGCGTCCACCGCCAGGTAGACGGAGAAGATGGCCGTGGCCATGCCCAAGCCCGTGAAGGGCTTCTTGGCGCAGCCGCTGATGAACGGGTGCTTGCGCCACGCGTCCTGGTGCGCGAGGACCATGCTTCTTCCGGGGGTGCGACGACTCGGGCGGGACTGGAGGGAGAATGCCAGTGTGCGGTGTGTGGTGGCGGGTGCGATCTGGTCGTGTGATTGGTAGAAAATGCTCGGAAAACGTATTTGGGAGAGATGGGATTGGTTGAAATGGTGACTATGACTATTTATGTAAATTAGGTCATAGCTGCCGACCAACGCCAATGCTGAACGCGAACTAACCAGAGCAGACAACATGGCCGTGAGTGGACTCTCCTCGTTGCGGGGTGCATGGCGGCGTCTATCCATAGTAGGCGTCTAACCGCTTGATACACTCTACTACGACAGGACAAGGGCAAGGGCGTGGCGAACTTTGAGCGGCAGACATGGGACAAGGCCGAGTACGAGCGGCGCGCGCAGCTCCGCGCGAGTGGGCAGCTGCCGGAGGACGAGGAGGATGCGGCTCCGAAGACCGTGCGTTCGGGCCGCGAGGAGTTCAAGGCGGCTAGCGAGGACGCCGCGGGGCCCGCCGGGTCGGCGCGTGCGTTCCTCAAGGCGCGCACGCAGCGCGTGAGCCTGGACGGGCACGTGGGCTCGGTGCGCGTGGTCAAGGCGGACGACGCGAGCCGCAGCGGCGGCTACTTCTGCGACGTGTGCGAGTGCACGCTCAAGGACTCGGTGGCGTACCTGGACCACATCAACGGCAAGCGCCACCTGCGCAAGCTCGGCTTCAGTATGCGCGTGGAGCGCTCGACGGTGGACCAGGTCAAGAGCCGCCTGCAGAGCGCCGCCAAGCGCAAGTACGACCCGCTCACGACCAAGACGCTCGACGCGATGGAGGGTGAGTCTCTCGTCCTGTACTAGGCTACAGTAGCTGCCCGTATTGCTGGCTAGTGGTGTGTCGGAGCTGACGAGTCGCTATGGCCACGTAGAGTACGAGAAGAAGCTCAAGGCCGCCGAGGAGGAGGCTGCGCGCGTCAAGAGGCAGAAGAAGGAGCACAAGAAGGCGCGGCGCGGGCAGGACCAAGACGGGGAGACACAAGCGTCGGAGGCGACTCCCGGCGCGTCCAAGGCGGATAGCGCCGCACTGGAGGCTGCAGTAGACGCGGGCGGCGACGCGGACGCCGAGATGATGGCCATGATGGGCTTCGCCGGCTTTGGTGGCGGCAAGAAGAAATAGACACCACTTGAACGTCCAAATGTGTTATTAATCAAAACTATGCACTCATGTATGTCGTAAATAGAATAATATGTGATTAGTTGTACTATTTTCAGTAAGACCGTGGCTGATTATGTAATTTCGCGTTCCACCGTTTCCAGGACCGCAAGACCAGTCGAAACGGAGGAATGGAGCGCGGAGACAGCGGCGGATGGCGCGACGCGCGGCCCCCAGCGCGCAGTGAGCGCCTCCCGACCGCCTACAACGCCGGCGCCATGCACCAAGACTACGCAGGCAACATTTGCCACCCTGACGCCCGCTCCAGCTGCCGCTACGACGCGCCAACAGAGCAGCAACCGCAGTCGTATAGCCGAGGAGGCAGCTCTCGCTCTCGCTCTCCTGTGAGAAGCGGAGCGCCGCAGCGGGCCAGCGCAGGCGACACGCAGTACCCCCGCCGTACCCCCCGACCCGCCATGGTCTTCGACGCGCCGCCAAACCCGACGCTCATCATCAAGAACCTGCCGCCTGTCGCGGACGAAGCCACGGTGCGTGACACCTACGGCCATGCATACTAACGCCAAGTGTAATCCCTGACACTCGCCTGCATTTCAGCTACTTCGGGAACTGGTGAGCTTCCGCCCAACACGAGCACACGCGATCCGCGACCGGGACACTGGCGCCTCGAGAGGCTTCGCGTTCGTCGACTTTGCGTCGGTCGAGGACGCCACGCGCGTCATGAACACCTTCGGTGCGTCTTCTTAGCTACCCACTCCACCTCCATACTCACTCATTGAATTATACTGACGCTCCCTGTCCCCCTCACAGAGTCCACACCGCTGGTACTAGCGGGTCGAGCCGTCGTGATCGGCTACGCGTCCAATCGCCGGCCTCCTCCTCCTTTAAAGACTGACAACGGCCGAGACCAGAGCCCGCACCAGTCGTATCGAGACGAGCGCGGACCGGACTACTCGGGCCGTCCGCCGCGGCTTGACTGGCTGTGCGATCAGGTGAGTGGTCTAGCCTTCAGCCTCCCCTTGCTGGCGACTCACGAGCCTCTTGTCCGTCCCTCCATGACAGTGCAACGCGACCAACTTCTCTCGCCGCTCATCCTGCTTCAAGTGCTCCCTGCCCAAGGGCGAGCGCGTTCGAGAGGTCCCAGCGGACTTCTCGGCCCCTCGCAGCAACCCAGACACGCGTTACTCTCAATCCAGAGACGCAGACTACTACCGACCGCATGACGACCGCAGTCGCGACCACTACGAGGGAGGCCGCAGCCGCTCACCAGAGCGCTCGAGACAGAGCTCTTTCGCCCCCGAGAGCAACGTCGTCGCTGTGCGTCAGCTCCCGTTCGACGTGGACGAAGGACAGGTACGATCAGTCCACTTGTTGTCCTCTATCTGAGCCAGCTCGTGTCTAACTCCTGGTGTGTCCTCCAGCTCCAAGTGGCGTTCGCGGCCTTCGCTGGCCTCCGGGCCATCCGCCTGGTCCGCGACCGCTTCACGAACGAGTCGCGCGGTTTCGCCTTCGTCGAGTTCGTCGACGTCGACGTACGCTGAGGACGGGTATCTGTCTAGGGCGTCTCCACCTCCTCAGAGAGTCTGATGGCCGTCTTCATTGTGGACCGACAGGCTGCGCGTCAGGCGATTAAGGCGGGACAGAACCTGCTTGTGGGCGGAGGCTTTGCCCGCCTCTCGTTCGCCTACGAGACCTTCCACCCTCGAGCTCAGCCGGTCAATACTGGCAGCCAGTATGAAGGGGACTATCGCGGTCGACGAGAAGACCGCGAGCTGTCGAACTCAATCGCCGCGACGGCGTTGGAACAGGCGCAGTGGGCACTAGCCAACGGCTACCGACGCAGTGGCGAGCTGGCAACCGACGGCTTTGAGCAGGTGAATAGCTTTCCCTCTGCGGCGGTGGCTCTAGATTCTAGCGACTGGACGCTACGGCCTCGTCCCTTGGCTGTAGAAGCCGGCAAGGGCATCGGTTGAACCACTGGCTAACATCCAAGGACGATGACGACTCGGGAAGCAGCAGACGGACTTGGCGGACGACGTGAACGCGCTGCTGAGTAGCGCGGCCGAGGCTGCGAGGCCGCAGATTGAAGAGCCAAGGAAGCAGTGGCCGCTGCCGTTCGAGACGGCGGGCGGCAGCTACGTGTTTGCGAGCGACGCCGGACTCTACTGGGACCAGGATAGCATGTTCTACTACTCGCCGGCCTCCAAGCTCTACTACTCGGTCTTCCTCGGCAAATACTTCCAGTGCGACTCCTCTAACTCTTCCAGCAGCACTCCGTTCCATGAAGTAGCGCCGCCAGTCCCAGTCGACGACGCGCCGTACACTTGCGGCCAGCAGCTAGAAGGGATCCAGACGCCAGCACCGACGTCTTCCGGACTCAAGACCGCTAGTACCGTGAGCTTGTCGATGAAGCTGCCGGCCAAGAAGAAGGCGCCGATCTCGTTCGGCCTCAAGGCGACGACTACAAGCAGCAAGAAGCTCGAGACCGTCGGATCGACTACAAGCGACGCCACTGCCTCCAGTGCCGCGTTCGATGCTGGAGCGGCGCCGGTCGGGATGACGCGCAGGAGCGCGCAGGACATCGCCAAGTGGTCGCAGCTGCAGCGCAAGACGAAGCTCGAGGAGAAGCAGCAACCGATCAAGCCTGGCGGAGTCGCTAATCTCCCCTTTGACAGTGTCTCCGTACCTACGAAGACGCCGGACAAGACTGCGACTCAAGTGTCCAAGTGTCCGGAGCCAGTGGCGGCTCCGTCAGTCATTGACGCGCTCGCCAACACGGCGGTCGAGGTGCCCATTTGCCTGGTACGTGCTGAAGTTCTACCGTCACTGCAACCACTCGCAGCTAACCAACCTCTCTCTCTCTCCCCGTGTACGTATAGCTGTGCCGCCGCAAGTTCAACTCGATGGAGGTGCTGCGCAAGCACGAGACCATGTCGAAGCTGCACCTAGAGAACCTCGCCAAGGCCCGTCAAGACAAGCAAGTAGTCGCTGCCGAGTACCGAGAGCGCGACCGAGCAGCAGTCGCCGCCCACGACAAGCGGGAGCGCGCGGCCGCTTCCCAAGAAGCTGAAGCCAAGCGCCGACGTCTAGCCGAGTCCGCCACGAACTCAGCACCGACACAAGAAGTCAAGGCGACCGCTGCGCTGGAGCAAGGGATCGGCGGCAAGATGCTCAAGATGATGGGCTGGAAGAGCGGCGAGGGACTCGGCAAGCGGGGCACCGGCATCACCGCGCCAATCTCCGCCAGTACTGGAGGTGGAAGCAGCTCAAGTTCCGCGGGGCTCGGCTCCCGGTCAGTTCAACCTGTCAACATCCCAGAGTCGGCGAGCTACAAGGAGCGCGTGCAGGCGTTCACTCGCGCTCGGTACGAAGCCACCGGCGCCAAGGAGCAGTAGACAACGGCGTGCTCAACACGTTCACATGGTCATCAACTCGTCGACTACAGCCGCGAGTCTACCTGCTTCCCCCCTTGTCCAAGAAACCTAGAGCAGCTTCTCGACACTAGCCTTGAGCAGCGACTTCTTGTACCCGTTGACCTTGTCGCCGACCTCCTTGCCGTCCTTGAAGAAGCGGAACTCGGGGAACGCGCCGACCTGCAGCTCGTCCTTGAGCTGGTCCACCTCGGGGATCGACACGTCGAGCTTGGCGAACGTCACTTCAGGGTGCTTGGACGCCAGCTCCTCGACGAACGGCAGGATCTGCGCGCACTTGCCGCACCACGGAGCCATAAAGTCGGCGACGACCGGCTTCCCGGTCTTGAGCAGCGCCTGGAACTGCGCCTTGTCCTTCACCTTGGTGAGTCCCGAGGCGCTGTCGTCCTCCTCGACACCTTCATCCTTGACCGTGCTGAAGTACTGGTGCGCCTCGTTCGGGTTGGCGATGATGGTCTTGTCGCCCGGCTGCCAGTTGGCGGGGCACACCTCGCCGTGCTCCTCGTGGAACTGCAGCGCCTTGATGAGCCGCAGCGTCTCGTCCACGCTGCGGCCAATGGGCAGGTTGTTGACCGTGATCTGCTGCAGAACGCCCTGCGGGTCGATGATGAACAGCCCGCGGAGAGCCACGCCGTCGTTCTCGAGCAGCACGCCGTACTTGGCCGCGATGAGCTTGGTGATGTCGGCCACGATCGGGATCTGCATGTCGCCCAGCCCGCCCTTGTTGCGCGGCAGTCGCGTCCAGGCGAGGTGCGACTCTGGCGAGTCCGTCGAGCACGCGATCAGCTGCGTGTTGACGGCCTTGAAGTCCTCGGCGCGGTCGTTGAACGCGATGATCTCGGTCGGACACACGTACGTGAAGTCCTTCGGGTAGAAGAAGAGCACCACGTACTGCCCGCGGTACGACTCGAGCGAAATATCCGCGATCTCCCCGTTGAGCACGCCAGAGGCGGTGAAGCCCGGCGCCTTGGCTTGGACGCGCGCAGTAGCCATCGGGTACTGGATGAAGGCCTCCTCGTCCTCCTCGTCTTCGCCGAAGAAGAACTCGTCGTCTCCAGTGGTGGAGAACGCGCGCGTCTGGAGCTGCGACTGCAGCGCGAACGGCTTGAGCGGAGACGAAGCCGGAAGACGCAGGTGAGAGGCGGCAAGAGGAGAAGCGGAGGTGCTGGCGGCGCGAAGGGCGAGCACAGCGGCGGCGGGGCGAGCCGTGGCCAGGCGGCGGAGCACGCGGACGGAGTGCATGGCGGAAGTGGCGGTTGGTAGCTCAGGGCGAGGCGCGAGGCCAGTTGGCGAGTGATGCAGGAAGATGTCCGACCTTGAGCGGAGCTCGAGAGCCGCACGCCGAGCATCCGCGGATCGCCCGTGTCATTGGGTAAAACCCAATTTCACTTCCGTTAGTTGCCCGAATCATGTTATTTTAGTGAGATATATGTTTCTTTGCGTTGTTTTGTTACCGATTGGGCATGTTTTATTTCCATCGGAACATTGCCGTTGGACCCGCGGGTTTGACGGGTCGACCCGCTGACCCGACTTCCTGGTAGCAATTTTGCTCACTTGGTTTCACTATGTGAATTGGGTAGTCGGTCGTTTAGAGCTGCTCGTGATGAGTGTGGCGAATGATGGCTACACTTTGTCCTCATCCTTCCGCTTTGGCCGTCAGCATCTGCAGCAGCGTCCGCAGCGACGTCCGCATGATGCAGCGAGTATCGTGTATGGCCTGGGACCGTGTCGATCTCTCGTAGGTCCTAATAGATGTGTGTCTGTCAAAAGTTACAGCGCGCGCGCCCTTGCCGTTGATCGGCTCGCGCACGCGCGTCGCCTCGCTCTCTCTCCGCTCGCGCTACTGCTACATGGGCTGCGTCTACCTCTAGTGGCCACAGCCGTCCAATAAGTTAGAACATGCAAACACGCAGGTGCCCTGATGAGCGCTCAGCTCCGGCCGTCGTCCTCTTCTCCTCTTGTCCGCCTTGGCTTCTTGTCGATCATACCGGCCCACATGGCCCGATTGCTCTGGATATTCCGCATGCATCCGCCAAGTCCGTCCAGGAACTCGTCCAGGATGTGCCAGAGCGGGAAGACGAGCGAGTCGACGAAGGTCAGGTTGAGCTTGGCCATCTCTGGCGACCCGGGCCTCGCGCGCATGTACGGCGTGGGCGGCGCGAGTCCAAGCGCGACCTCCTCGCCGTACTGCAGGTTGAACTCCTGCATGAGCTGCGAGGACCAGCGCAGGTGCAGCTTGTCCGACAGCGTCGGGCCCGACACGTCGGCCGCGTGCACGATGGCGTTGACGAGCAGCTCGCGGTGCGTCTCATCCTCGGGCGTGAAGACCTCGCGCTTGAGCTTCTCGTGCAGCTGCGTGACGATGGACGCGTGCGCGTGCATGTCGGTGGCCAGGATGGCGCGGATGATGCTCTTGCGCAGGTGGCGGAACTCGGACGGCGTGGCGCGCTCGAGGATGTCGCAGCCGGGCTCGCGCATCGTCTCGAAGCACGCGGCCGCGTGCATGTTCTCGAGCACCGACTGGTCGTTGTACAGCATGGCCGTGGCCGACCGCCGCCGGATGTGGAAGTCGTTCGTGCGCCCGTCGTGCTTCATGTCGTGGCAGTACGCGGCCACGAAGATGGCCATCAGGTCCCTCGCCTCGAACAGCGCGCCGCCTACGCCGACAACTGACGGTGGAGGCGCCGCCGCAAGCGACAGCGAAGCCATTGACGGATCCGATGGAGAGGACCGACAAGACTGGGAGGAGACGACCATGAAGCTCACGTGGAGCGTGGTGAAGGCGTGGTAGAAGTTGTGGTACGGCACATCCTGGTACTGGTTCTTGACGCCGACGACAAAGCGCCGCATGGTCGCGGCCGAGATGTCAAAGTGGTGCAGCAGGTCGAAGTAGTCGAACATGTCGACGACGAGGTCCACGAGCTGCGGCATGGAGAACCCCCACGGGTCGAGCTCCCAGCGTCGGATGACCGAGAAGGCGTCCTCGCCCGTGCTGCTGATGAGTCGCCCGCCCCTGGCCACCGCCGGGAACAGCCCAGCGATGGCACCGCCGCCGGTGAAGCAGCCGTCGTGGAACGACGTGGCCGCGATCATGGCGTGCGCGTGCTGCTCGCTGGCCGACGCCGCGTGCAGTAGATGCATGGGCGTCGAGATGCGGCTGTTGGCGACCGACTCGGACCGCCGGCGGCGCGCCAGGCTCGGCGTCGCCGTGTACTGCGACAGGAACGAGTGCGTGGACGACGAGCTGTCTCCGTCGCCGCCGCCAGTCTCGAACGCGAGCTCCCAGGCGCGGCGCTCGATGACGGACGACAGTTCACCGCAGATGGCGCGCATGACCTTGAGGTCCTCGGCGCAGAAGCGCGCGCGAGGGCTTTTGCCGATCTTGTTGGCCGCGTAGAAGACGGCGATGACGTCGCCGCCGCCGGTCTTACCGGCAGGAGATGCCGCCGCCTTGACCGGTATGCACAGCAGATTGTTCGTCTTGATGCCCACGACCTGGTCGTACTCGCGGTTGAAGTCCGGATGCGACGACGCGTACCCGAGGTTGACCACCTCGCCGCGCTCGGCCACCTTGCCCTGGATGAACTGGCCCATGGGCATCGAGTACCCTCGCCAATTGGCGCCGACCCGGCAGAACAGCGAGCGGCTCAGCGAGTCGACGAAGAAGAGCGCGCCGTGCTCCACGTGCAGAATCTGGCACGCCGTGTCCACGATCGACTTGAACACGTCGCCGACGCCGTCGTTGGCCGACGAGATGGCCTGCATCATGGCCAGCAGCGCGTCGCTGCGCCGCTTGGCCGCGCGCGCCTCGGCAAACAGCCGCGCGTTCGTCAGCGCGATGGCGATGTAGTACGCGATGCCTCGCGCCAGCTCCTCGTCGTCCGCGTCAAAGTAGCGCTTGCCTGAGACCCGCAGCACGGACGACATGGCCGAGCGGCTCGGCTGCTTGTTGACGACCTCGAGCGCGCCTAACACCTTGCCGGCCACGTCCTTGATGGGCACGGCGAGCACCGAGCGCGTGACGAAGCCCGTCTTGCGGTCCACCGTCGGGTCGAACCGCGCGTCCAGGTACGCGTCGCGCACGTTGATGACCTCTCCACTGGCGACGGCAGCGCCGACGATACCAGAGTCGATCGGGAAGCGGCAGGCTCCGTCCATCGCCAAGTCGCAGGCAATGTCCGAGCCAACAGGTGAGTAGAGCTCTTGCGTCTCGTCGTCCACCATGAAGACACTGCACTTGGCGGCCCCCATGGGCTGGCGGATGGCGTCCATGATGGCGAGTAGTAGCGCCGTCGTCTCGAGCTCGCGGAAGACGACGGCCGACAGCTGCAGCAGCGTCTGCGCCTTGTCCTGCGCCTTGACGATCGCCTCGTGCTGCGCCGCGCCGTGCAGCGCCGGCCCCACGTGGCGGCAGATGCCCAGGCCGACCGCCACGTCCGCCTCCGTCACCGCCACACGCTCGCCCTTGAACAGCAGCACAACGCCGTTCACGTGGCGGTCGCAGTCGAAGATGGGCAAGCACAGCACGTCCTGCGCCTCCTGGTCCCCTCCATCGTCGCCTCCCATATCTTCAGCGTGGGCTGAAGGCGCCTCGCCGTCCTCGTCCTCGCCGTTCGTCGTGCTGCTCGTGCTGCTGTCGCTGCTGCTGCTCTTGTTCTTGGTCAGCCGCGCCGTCGGCGTCTCCTCCACGCTCATCACCGCCTGCCGCGAGAACTGCGCCAGCTTGCGGCGTGCGGCCACCTGTCCGATGCCTCCTGTCCCGACCTGTACGCTGGCTGGCCACCAGTCATGGCCGTCAGCTCCCGCGTCGCTCGTGAAGCGGGCCCAGAGCTGGCCAGACTCGCGGTCCAGCGCGTAGACGACGCAGGCGTCGGCGGCCGCGGCTTCCTGCAGGAACTCGAGCAGCGAGTCGATGGCGAACGTGGCGAGCGGTCCACCGACGCCAGTGCTCGGACTCGGAGTCGGTAGTGGTGGAGGGAAGACGGACGGCGAGTCCGTGCGCTGGAGCATCCGCTGGCTGCGTGGAGACTTGGCCGGCGCCTTGTCCGTGATCCGCACGTATGCTTCTCCTCGCGCCGCGCGTTCCAAGTACGCCTTGATGAGCTTGCCGACGAACTGGCGGAAGACGTGGAGCGACCCGCAGCGGTGGCGAGAGTAGACGCCGCTGGATCCATCAAGACGCAGCCAGGAGGTGACGAGTCGCGGCTCGTGGCGCGAGTTGAAGACCTCGGCCACGCCATGTACGGCACCGGCTTCGTCCGTGAGCGGTAGACACAGGTAGGAGCGCACGTCGACGCCTGGCAGCGCGCTGGTGACCCCACTGGCGGCGGTACAGAGCGAGCCATTGGCCAGGAAGAGCGGGTGGCCAGAAGCCAAGCAGCCGCCAAGCAATGGCTCGCGTCTTGCTCGCTCAGACGGGCGGATGGCGCGGCCGTCGAACTCGAGCACGGACGCGTTTGTGGCCTCGAAACTCAGTAGGCAGTGCTCGGCGTCCAGCAACGACAGCAGCTGCTCTCTCAGGCGCGCGAACACGTCCATGAAGTCGCGCTTGGGGGCCAGGAAGGCGTCCACGAGCGCCTCCTGCGCCAACGCGAACCGACGCACATGCCGCCGCACCAGGTCCTTCGACAGCCTGCCGTGTAGGCATCCGTCTGTCAGTGTCGGTCGCTATGCATAGAGACGAAGAGCAAGACGGAGGCGAGAGCCTCACCACTGCGTGATGCAGACGTGCTTGCGCAGAAGCCGCCAGCGCCTTCGCGCCGCCTCACGCGCTGCGACGGACGCGCTCACCGCCGGTGCGTCCGCCTCGTGCGTCGTCCTCATCCGCGCTGCTTCTGGCCTGGCGACGCGAGCTCGGCAATGAGGAAGAGGAGAGGAACGAGGCGCGCGATCGGCAGGATGGATGGATGCTCGACGCGAGTCCAGGCTATGCAGGTACTTCCGTAAAGCGGAGTGAGTGCAGCGCCAATAATAGCGACCTGACCTTGGCCGTTGCGCATGACGGCGACCATAGTGGAGACAAGTAGTTTTGCGGGAGACAAGCAAAGCGCGCCTCTCCCTGTGTGCGATACGTACGTACCCGCACGAACCACCTGGCGTTGAGTGAACCGCGTTGGACCTTGTCCCGGTTCTGCAATGCTGGCTTCATGGTGTAGAGCAGTGCAAAACATCCTACGTTTGAGCATTATCCAAGTGTACTATCTCAGTTCAGAACGCCTAGAATAGGCACTTTTGAATATTATAGGAATATAAACCTAGCCAATGGAGACCGTCGCAGCACGGACGCAGCGTTCGCTCCCATGTGCCTCTTGTACATTGCAAAGCACTCTTGGCGCCTCTAAGTATCAGAGAGGTCAATGCGAACGTCAACGCGTTTAGCCGTTCAGCCGAAGCACGAGGCGAGCAAAAGATTTGGGACATGAACCGCTGGCTGTTTGACCCTAGACCCTACTAGTTTGACCCAATGCTCTGTACCAGAGGCGGCTGCGCACTCTTGAACTTCAGCTGTCCGCCGTGAACATCGCCACTTGCCTTCCGTCTCGAGCTGGCCTGCCTTGGTGCATTGCACTCGACGGGTCTGGTGTCGATTGACTGGGGGCCGTCACCACATGGCGAACGTCCGTGCATTGCGCTCCAACTTCGACTCGGGAAGGGACGCGACACGGCCACGAACCGAACTCGCACGTGCGATCAGTCCGCCGTCACGACAGCCTGGACTGGCCGTTCACGGCGATGAGTGGAATTCCACCCAGCCGAGGTCGCTCTTGGCTGGGAAAGCGCGACCAGAGGAACCCCAGGAGCCGACGGCCAGCTCCTTTTGCAGCATTGCCACTCCTTCCGAGTCCACTGCCAGTGGCTCGCTGCGCAGGGGCAGTCGTTGGAACGGAAAGCGATTCACTTTGAGCATTCAGCCGTCTCAATCGCGTCGAGGGTCCGAATGCACCGACACTTTCGACGCCGGCAGCCCACTTGGCAGTGTTACACTACCGAGTGGGCTACCGGCGTCGACTAGTGTAGTGCAGTCGTCCGACCTACGTAGTCGGACGCTAAGCAGCAGTAAACTTCATGGTCGGACGGCATCAAAAGCTGAGCATGCCGAGCTGTCGGATGGTCCGGTATTGCTCTGCGTTGGCACCAAATGACGTCACCAAGCCCGCCACTCGCATCAGCTGCGGGCCATTTCCGAGTCCATCAACCCCAAACGAACGCACCTGGGATCTCCATGAGCGCCGCCATGGCGAAGCCCGCGTCCGGGTTGCGCATGTTGCGGCGCATGACGGTGCTGTAGTCGACGAACTGGAAGTTGTCGAAGCGCCGCGCCGGCAGCTTGTCATCGAACTCCTCCATCACCCCCCACGGACCATCGCCGACGCCCACCATGATGATCGCTGGCGTTGCATCGACGACCGTCAGACGGTCACAAATTCCCACACACTTCTCCAGTCAACCAACTTGACTCACAGAGAGGCCACTTGGAGGCCTCGACGATGGCGTCCCGCGTCGGCGCGAGCTCGCTCAGCTGGCCGTCCGCGATGATGACGAGGATGTGGTACCCGCGCTCGAGCTTGGCCGTCTCGATCGCCTTGTAGATCAGCGGCGCGAAGCTCGTCGGCCCGTACAGCTGCAGCCTCGGCGTGATTTCGTTGTAGCGCTGCAGGACGTGATCGAAGCCGCGGCAGCCGCTCGTCCCGGGCTCGAACAGCGCCAGACACGCCTTGTCCTTGGTCTGCACGTCGCCGAAGCCGTACGCCGGGATGATGTTGTCGTCGTCGAAGGCCTCGAGCGCGCGGCCGACCGCCGAAATGACGCGCTGGTACATCAGAACCACCGCACCATGAGGTTCTACTGACAGCCTTGACTTGTGGTTGTGTGAACTGACCTGGTACGGGTTGAGCACGGCACCTGACGGGTCGATGGCGTGCAGGTTCTTGCCTCCGAATGTGTGCTTCCCGGTTTCCTGAATAGAGATCGACGCCGATACTGTTAGAATAGGAGGCAGCTGGACGAGCACGGGTGGCTAACGCACCTTGTTGGATAGCGTGTAGTCGATCTGGCCACCAAAGGACACGGGCAAGGGCGTTAGTTCACGTCTACGATCCCTACCGTTGCCGTGGAAACACACCCCGATGATCAAGTTGGACGACTCGAGACCCGCTTTGCTGTTACAGTGTCGGGTCGCGTCAGAGCGCCACACTTCCGACTCGTTGGGTCAATCAACAGGTCTCCGAGCCTACCGCAAGTCCTGCTGCACCTCCTCTGCGGAGCCACCACCACATCCATTGGACCAGTTAGTCCTGTTCTCTGATCCAACACGGAAACCCCACGTAGCAGCTCGCCGATGGTCTCGTAGCAGTCCGGAATCGGGTGGAAGGAGCTCTTCGGCGCCTTCTTCGTCTGTGGCGCCGCCTGCCGCGCGCTGTTGCGCCGTCCGTCGCTGCTCGAGTTGCCCATGAGAGGCAACGAACCGGTTGATCGTCTTGGTGCCGCGTCGCGTTCAGATGTGAGCCTTGTGCAGTTCAATGCAGCCCAGAATCTTCATGGGTACATTGGTTGGGTTACGCTATTGGGTTCAGTACAAAACACAAGTTGTAATGAATGGTTACAAAATTTGTGAGTACCAGTTACTGAAAAGTTACCCAATGAAAACCAGTCTGGACCAAAATCCAGAACAACTGCATCTTGAAACGCCGCATTGCTGATCCATCACTACCCCAGCATGCCGAGGCGGCGGATCGTCTGGTATTGCTCTGCATCATAAACGACCAGCCGTCAGCTTCTAACTCAGCACGCCAAGCCACAATCTCAACACGCCATGCTCGACCGCACGCACCTGGGATCTCCATGAGCGCCTGGATGGCAA
>JAADXY010000525.1:0-20362 GCA_023338065.1 Phytopythium montanum
TACAATTTTCAAGTAAAAAAAGAGGGGTACATGTACCCCCTCTTTTTTACGTGCGCTGATTGGTTGATTATATGCGCTTAGGGATCAAAATTAGTGTAGTCCACATCATTTGCTCGCACCAAATTGGAGGCGACACACGAATCGAATCGGCTCTGCAAGATGAGTATGAATGCGGGGAAGCGCGCGTCTGAGGGCGACGGCGCCGTCGACAGCAAGCGGCATCGGCCGTCCGCGGCGCCCACTGGCCGCTTCAACAGCGGCTCTCGTCGCGTGGACCTGCTGAACCCTGCGACTCCGCGATCCGATGGCGGCGCCACGCTAGAAGAAGAAGAAGAAGATGGTGAAGACGGTCACTCCAAGACGGAAGAGATGCCCTCGAAGAAGGAGGTAGCGCACCCGATGGACGCGCTGGACGCGGTGCGCACGCGGCTGACAGCTACCACAGACCCACACCTGCAAGCCCGACTGCTGCTGCGCTTCAGCGAGGCCGCCATCTCTCCCGGCGCGCTCACAGACGCGGCCATCGACTTCTTGTTCGCGTTCCTGCAGGAGAACCAGCAAGCTGGCGCCGGCAATACGGACGCTAGAGGGACGCAAGATCCACCTAGAGGCGGCGCGGACGCTGGCAGTAGCGGCGCTATCGTCGTTGGCGCCATCGTTCGCGGTCTGCGGTCGCTGCTGGCCGTCAAGGCCGCTGTGGTGGAGCCCATGATCCAGGTGGACGCCATGGGCGAGCAGCTCATGCAGTGCCTGAGCGTTGGCGAGGACTTCAAGCTGCGCCGGGACATGCTGCGCATCGTCGTCGACTGCCTCGTGCTCTCCCGCCGCTTCGCGCAGGTCGCAAAGCTGCTCGCCACGTGTGTTCGCGACCACGACGCCGGCATGCAGGCCATCTGCTTGCGCGGGTACTTGCGTCTTCACGACGCCGGTTATGGTCTGGCGATCACGAACGACGCCGGAGATGCGGCTGACGCGGTCGTGAACAAGACGGGGGAGCACTTTGACCGCCTTGCAGCCTTCCTGCTGCACGGAGACGATGAAGACGTGCGCGTACTGGCAGCTCGAGCGATCGCGGCCTTCGTGGGCGAGACCCACGTCCAACGCCTCGAGATCCAGTCCGCGTTCTTCCCTGGTGGAGCGACAACAACGTCCGACCAGCGGCTGGTGCTCCAAGACATGGCGTTCTACGTGCTGTGCATGGCCAGCAACGACATGGCCACTAGCGTCCGGGTTGAGAGTACCGTGGCAATGAGAGGACTCATTGGCAGGAGCTCGTGCGTCGACCGTGAGGTGGTCGAGCACGCGCTGGTCAAGACGCCGGTGGACGACCTGGACGATAGCGAGAGCTCAAGCGATGACGGACTGCGATCAGTGCGCATGATGTCGAGCGGCGCGCTGCTGTCACTGCTGGAAGACGCGTCCACTACCGTCGCGGAGGAGGCGTCGCGGACCATCGCACGCTTGGAGCCCTCGCCTTCTGGTGTATCGAGCACGCAGTGGAGCGAGCGAGTGCTCCGTCGCGTGGTGACCGCGCACTTTGACGTGCTCGCTCGACTGGACGCGACGAGCGAGGTCGTGTCGCTGCGCCAAGTCCTCGTCACGACGCTCAAGAAGCTCACGGCGTGTCTTCACCGGCAGTACCCGAGCCATGACATGGTGCTGTCGACGGAAGAGGTGCGCACTGCCTGAACTGGATGCTGCCTCTGCCAAGTCAAGTCTAACCCCGCTGACGTCTGATGCTACAGATGAACAGTCTGCTGTACGTGCCGCCATCACCTCCCGGCGGTTTGACCAAGTGGTTCACCACGGTGCTGTCGATACTGGCGCTGTGCAACCTCTCGAGCGTCGAGTGTGTCCGTCGCACGCTGGACTTTGTCCTCTCAATGGCGGACAAGCTCGACGCGTCGACAGAGTCGCTGGGCACGACGCTCGGTACGAAGCGGTTGCTTGTTGGGCTCTCCGACGAGGTTATCGATATGTTATCAACCGTCGGAGACAAGTGCGCGCCAGTGTTGCGCGTCAACTCGGTGCTATCGGCTCAACTAGCGGACGCAATCGGTGGCAACACCATCAAGCTAGAGTTCCGCCGCGCGCTGCGACTGGGCAAGGCATACACGAAGTCATCAACACCGTCCAACACCGCTGGAGACGTGACCTCGGCGTTTGCTCGCCTTGCTGGCGCCTCAAATGCGTCGGCTATTGGTGGAGGTGTCAGCGAGGCGGCCGCGCTGCTAGCGGAGCAGCTGAACGTGACAGACAGCGGAGCGATCGCGTCCGGCTTGAAGGCGGTCAGTCTCCTGAGTTCTTTCAGTCGATGGCAATTTGAGTGTCTCTCTATCCGACGCTAACCACTCCTGTCACTGCGTAGATCCAGCGACTCCGCTCCCACTTCGAGCAGCGTGGGCTACCGACGTGCTACCTCGTCGCAGAGGCGCTGATCAGGCTCAAGGACAGCCTTCGACCGCTTCCATCAGACCGTCAGAGCTCCGCATCACCCCCGACTCCCTCTCTGCGTCTCCCGTTGCAAGCGCTCCGCCACTGCCGCGACCTGTCCAATCTCGCGCGCTCCGCTCTCGTCAAGCAGTTCGCACTGAGCTCCGCCTGCCGCTCCGAGCTGATCCAGGTACGTGAGATCCTCCTGCTTCGATCAACCACACATGGCAACTGACGGCTGTCCATGCGTGATCATTAGCTCGTGCTGCTGGCTAGGATCGGTGTCGTACTGAGCTCTACAAGCTCTGGCACTGCTTCCGACCGTCATACTGCGATCGAAAGCCTCGCGAGGGACGCGTCGCGGGCACAAGAGCTTCTCTCCGGAGCGCAGCCCTCGTCCCAGCCGCCTTCATGGTCCTCCGTCGGCATCTGGCTCAACTTTGACGCCCTGTGCGGGTCCCCAACAGTCGAAGACTTCACGAACGAGTTTGTGCGCGTCGCTCGGACGGCGTGGCCGCGTTCGTGGCTCAGTCTCGCAGTCGACAAGAGCTCAACAGGCTCGACGAGCATCGTCTTGGCCGAGGCGAACGCCAGCATCTTCTTCGACGATGGACGTCCTCAACCACACAAGGACCCGCTTGAAGTCACAGCCAACTGGCCGTTCACGTACCGCGTGCAGGCGGTTGGCGAATGCGTTCGAGACATCTCGCAAGTGTTCATCAAGGTGAGTCACTCCCTCAATCAGTCGGTTGTGGACCAATGAGCTCTGACTGATACATGACCCGTGTTGTTCGAGTAGAGCGTGCTGCCTGATGGCGAGACGCAGTTCCATAAGGTCCCGCTGTCCGCGTTGAAGCCGTTGCAGTCGGCGCATCGCTTCGCCTTTGAACACTCCATCTCGCTCATCGTGTCGCCGTTCTCCGACCCAACGAGCTTCTCCCTGTCGATTTGTGTGCGCCACGACCGCGTCCCTGGGACCGACGACGAGGTAAGCCGGCGTCACTCCCCCCGCCACTCTATCGACTCTGTAGATCAGTCGACTGATGACATCCCGATGTGTTGACTCCACCAGGACGACAAGAGCCCGGCGTTCACCGACATTTCCCCTCGCGTGTCGATCCCAATCTTCCATCGCACAACGTCCGCCTTGCGACCGACCAAGGCGTGACCTGACGAGACCTAGCAGTTCACCACCGGCAATACACCGCCACAGCCCTAGCTGAAGCCACTGCGCATATCCAAAGGCCCTGCGTGTTGCTCGCCACTGACGCCCGTGAGGTCTAAATCCTCCTCCTAGGTCCAACCCTCGCTACCTCCTGGTCTAGAAGTTGTCGAGCCAGTTGACGTCGCCCGCGAACGGCTCGAGCACTGGCTGCTCGACGGCAGCGCCAAGCCGCAGCTGCTCGTCGAACATGCGCGCGAGCGGCTCGGCCAGGTCGCAGTCCATGGTCTTGGAGGCGAGCAGTACCCAGTCGATGGAGGCGAACCACGGGTGCGCGCGAATGACGGAGCCGCCCTTGGCGATGTCGACGACGCCCTGGCAGCCGAGCCGCGTATCGGACACGGGGTCCAGCAACTCCCGCACCAAGTCGCGCGCTTCGTGGGTCAGATCATCGCGCAGGAAGACGAGGTCGCTCTTCTGGTGGCGAGAGATCTTGGAGTACACGGCCATGGCCACGTCCTTGTCGTTCAGGTTGCCGTCCGCCTTGAGCGCGAACGGCGTCTGGCCGCACAGCATCTCGTACACGAGGATGCCAAGTGCCCAGATGTCGGCGCCGGCAGTGTGGCCACGAGCGGAGACCATCTCGGGCGCCATGTACTCTGGCGTCCCGCAGATGGTGTACGTCCGCGTCTCGTCCGGCAGCTTCTTCATGTGGCGGAAGTCGTGCAGCTGCAGGTACCCGCGCGCGTTGAGCGTGATCGAGTCGCTGCTGAGGTTGCGGAACGCGCAGCCGGCGTTGTGGATGTACTCGATCATGAGCAGCGCCTGAGCGGCGAGTACTCGAGCCACAGGTTCATCGAGCCGGCCGAGCTTCTCCTCAGCCAGTAGCGTGGCCAAGTCGGTGACCATGGCGCCTTCGAACGACACGTACAGCGCGCGGTCGTCCTTCCAGGTGGTCCCCATCTCGGGCAGCAGCGGAGAGTCGAGCCGGATGGTCTTGTGCGTCGCCATGTACCGCACGGCCTCGTCCACGCGCCGGTCCTGCTTGACCTGCTTGAGCGACAAGACGTTGACGGTCACGAACCGCTCGGGCTCGGCCACGCCCTGGAAGACGGCCAGGTACCCAAAGTCGGTCGTCTGCACCACGAAGCGGAACTTGATGTCGACGAAGCGCAGCGGCGCGCGAGCCAGCGAGTTGCGGCGAGACTGCGGCGAGTAGATGAGGTTCTTGACGGCCGTCTCGAAGTTGTGGCGCGCCTCTCGCTGCTGTCGATCGGCCTCGATCATATCCTGAAGCGAGCCGAGCACCTCTTCGAACTCCCGACGACCGACTTGCAGCAGCTTGGTGCGGCCCACAGAGATGACGTTGGCCGCTCTCGGCGCGTCGTTGAGCAGCGCTCGCTCGCCAAAGTACTGGTTCGTCTTGAGCCGCAGCACCTCCCGAGACGTCTTCTTGCGGGTCGCCGCGTCCTCCTCCCAGATGGTGCAGATGACGGCTCCCTCGTGGATGACGTAGAAGGTGTCGCCCACGTCTCCCTGGTTGATGATGTAGTCCCCGTCCTGGAACGTGACCTCCGTCAGGTTGTTGGCGAGCCGCTCGAGCTGCGTCTGCGTCAGCGTCTTGAGCACGTCCACCTTCTTGAGCGTCTGCACCAACACGGACGTCGGCGCCTTGATGAACACGCGGCGGAACGCGCGGCAGTCGATGGCCCACAGCACGCCGTGCGACAGGGCAGTGATGGACGACGACCGGGGACTGTTGTGCATGAGCGCGAGCTCGCCGAACGACGCGTGCTGCGTGTCCGAGCTCGCTCCTCGCGGACTCCCCGAGCTGGTGACCAGCCCTTGGCCCGGCCCGCCTCCACCTTGAGACTGCAGGTACGTGTGCACGATGCTCTCCTTGCTCGCGTCGTCCTCGCTGCGCACCGTGACCTGGTAGTCTCCGCTTTCGACGATGTAGAACTTGTCGCCCGGGTCACCCTGCCGGATGACCACGTCGCCCTTGCGCACCTCGATGCACTCCATGACGGCGAAGATGTCCTCCTTCTGCGCCTGCGTTAGCTGTCGGAACAGCCAGTTGCCGTTCGTGATCTTCTCGAGCACGCGCCGCTGCTCGGGCGTCTTGTGCACCACGTGGTCGCCCACACGGTACGCGAGGTCCTCCTCCTTGACGAGCTGCGCCATGTCCTTGCGCATCTGCGCGCGCCGCTTCTCCTTGGACATGCCACGACGCACGGGTCGCAGGCCCTGCGGCTCGAGGTTCTTCTTGCTCGCCTGCCGAGCCGGAGCCCTGGGAGCCGACGCGTCCGTCTTGAAGGAGAACTTGATGACGATGACCGTGATGTCGTCCGTGCGCAGCTCGTACGTGAGCCAGAGCCGGTAGGACTCGGCCACGACCTTCTGGCACGCCTCCAGCGGGTCCTCGTACTGCGCCACCATGTCCACGACGGCCTGGCTCGTCAGGAACTCGAACACGCCGTCGCTCGCGATCACCACGAAGTGGTCCTCCTCGCTCAGCTGCAGCGACGTGATCTCCGGCACGCCGATCACGCCCAGCGCCTCGGCGATCTCGTCCCCGAGGCTGCGAGTGAACGCCGTGCCAGGGAACGCGCCGTAGGGCGACCAGATGCGCGGCGGGTCCCCGTCCTCGTCCACCTGGTCGTTCAGGTTCGCCGCCCAGTTCTATAGGCGAGGCCGCACCATCAAGACGGCAACAGTGTCAGCCAGTCGGTTGATAGAGAGAGAGAGAGAGAGAGAGAGAGAGAGCAGCGCTCCAAGACTCACGTCGTGGATGGGAGCAATGCCTTCGAGCTGGTCCATAGTGAGCACGCGCGCTCCAGCCCTCTTGACGCGCTCTCGCTCGTCCTGGAAGCAGTCAACGCGGTCAGTTCTAGCTCAAGACCAAGGAAAGATCGAGGAGAGAGTGAGCGTACGGATCGGTAGGGCGTCTGGTCGACGGAGAGCGGCTGCGCGATGAGCTTCTCGTCGCTCATAGTGGCGATCACCGCTCTCGAGTCGCCGACGTTGGCCACGTGGATGGTCTCGCCGTCCAGGAACATGCAGATGGCCGTGGTGCCGCTCAGAGAGTCGTCGATGCGCGACTGGTGCAGCTTGGCGTTGGCGTCCTCGAACGACTTGGAGTAGGCCTCGAGGAAGGCGCTGTTCTTGCGGTCCAGCAGCGCCAGCAGCCGCGCGGGGCACTCCTTCTTGACGAACTGCGCGCACAGGTCGCCCGTCGTGCCGTGCCCGTCGAACACGCCAAAGTACATCTTGGTCGGGTCCGCGTGGAAGTCGGGCAGGATCGTCAACGTGTCCTGGTTCGGCTTGTCCAGCGCTACAGTCCACCACACCAACCAACCATCAGACGACCAAGCCACGAGGTCAACGAGTCTCCGACACTCACCGTCCGGGTAGTAGCCGCGTTGAGAGACGTAGGCGTACTGCACGGCCAGCCGCTTGGTTACGTTGGCTCTCACGGCGGAGGGCGAGCACACAATGCGCGAGTTGATCTCGTCCTGCGTCAGCGGCGACCGCGCGCCGTTCTTGGCCGCCATGGCCGCCGCCCCCATCGGCGCCACCTTGGCCGCGCTGCCGTCGTGCCGCTTCTGCGCGAGCGACGCCCCACAGCCCATGCTTGGCTTGGCTCGCTAGTTGAAGCTCTCGGTCGGTCGCGAGGTGGCGGAGTCTGCCGACGGGTTCGACCAGCCAGGCTCCAGACGGCCCTCGACGGGACCGCGAGGTGTATTTCTGGCCGGTCAATGGCGGGAGCCAACACGTCGTTTCTTCCTCCGAGGTGTGCATGGAGCGAGTAACGAGGTGAGACGATGGAGCGTATAAATACCTCACTCGAGGGCGGAATAACATCGCCAAGGCCTTTTTGGCCAAGGCGGTAGGTAGGTTGGTGGCTTGGCTTAGCTTGGAGCCAACTGGGGATGAAGGACGGCTGAAAGAGCAGAGCGTCCAGGCTCGAGACACCGACTCGGATGGCATCAAGTCGGTCCTCAAGACCTGACGATCAAGGTCAACCAGCAGTTCAACGCGTACAAGGCGGGGCAAGAAGATCAACATCTCGACACAGGCTCTGTTTGTTCCCAGCCCCTTTGTCGACTGCGTCCCAGGATGACAGACAACGGAGCGTCAAGGCCACGCCTTCGGTCAACTAGCGCTTGTCGTCCCTGTCCTCACCGACGACGTCACTGCTCTGGATCATCCAATGCTCGTCGAATCGACCGCTCAACCGCGCTAAGCTCTCCCTCGGGCCTGCTCAAGTCCATCTCCCGCCGCAGCCGCACGTTCGGGTTGCACATGAAGCGCACCGAGTCGACGCCTCTCAGCCCCAAGTTCTTGCTCCGCGCGTGCAGTAAGAACGGATGCACGAGCATCACGTCTCCCGCTCGGCCGTTCACTTCAACCACAGCGTCCCCTTCAAGCTGCTGAGCCAATAGCTCGCGAGTGTGGAAGCTGACGGCTCCGCCCTTCAATCCGCGCGGCTCGTGGGCCCCCACAAGTCGCGCAACATGCTGGTGAGAGCCTGTAGCGAGCGCTGTACCCCCTTCACCCGGCCCGATGTCCGAGAAGAGGAAGATGGCGAGTAACCCGGACTCTCTGCTCGTCAAGCGGTGCTGGTACCCCGCGCCGTCCACGTGCCACTTGCCCGCGGGTCCCCATGGCGGGGTAGACTGGCCCGGGAACGTAACCATCCACCAGCCGAGGCCAAAGTCTTCATATCTACCGACGCCGCATAGCTGATCCATTGCGAGCCGCAGCCGACGGGTTACGACCTGGCCCCATACTGGAGCGTCCTCCTCCGTGTAGCACTCTGTCGTACCCAGCAGGACGCCGTCAGGGGGACGTACAATGTGAGCACAAGAGGAGAAGAAGGCGGACCTGGGATGCCGATACGCTCGACCCATGACCGCTTGTCCTCGCGCTGGATGCCCTCGTGGGCCAGTCGCGTCCATAGTAACTCGCGACAGGCGCGCGCTGTGTCTGGAGAGAAGGCGTCGCGTAGCAGGATGAACCCGTCGCGCTCGAACTGCGCCACTTCCGCCGTTGCTAGAGGAGAGTTACCGGCTTCATCGTCCACTTCCGCGGCCGCTATCTCGGCCGGTGGTGGCTCTACGCGTGCGCGCTTGTGGGTACAGACGGCTGAGTCTGTCTGCTTGACGCTCAGACTGACTGCGGAGGCAGGCGAGGCTTCATATCCAAGCGCCGAGACGTCCGCGCCGGCGTCATTAGACCGCTTGGCCCGCTTCTTGCTGCTCTTCCTCCCCATCTCACAATGACGAGCGCAGATTTTCAGCCAGTCATCTGTGTGTACCCGCCTTCACTATCACGTATTTCAACCAATCGGAATCGTGTATCTGCGTACCCCTACTCGCCACAACGTCCACTGGGTACACTTTTTCGTGCGTTGCTCACGTGGGTACACTTCATAGTGAAACCAAGTCTAATCGTCTGCACATGGGATCTATATTTGAGCATCCAGCTCTCGGCCACATTGCAGCAGCACTTCGCGACCGCTCGCAGCGACCAACCGCTCGTCCGTCAAGTCCAGCAGCACAACCCCAGAGTCGCAGCTCAAGCCAGCGCACCAGTTCTTGTCCGTCGAGAGGGGTCGCGTCCAGTCGCAGGCCTTGAAACGCCCCCCATCCGCTCTCCAAGGCGCCGCCAAAGGGCCATAACGGATCAGTCGGCCAAGGGAAGGGAGACGAGAGTGAGCGCAACTAGCGGCCGGTATGGCGAGCAAGGGGCCAGCGGAGCGGCTCAAGGCGGTCAAGACGGCCGTGTCCCGCCGCGGGTCGTCGCTGAACGCCACGGTCGAGGCCAAGGACGTGCGACTGCAGCTGGACTCGGCCTTTGAGCGCGAGAACGGCTACTCGTTCGACTACGTGCTCGTTTTCAAGGTGCACGCCGAGGACGCCGAGCTGACGGACGCGCAGAAGAAGCACAGCATGCGCTTCGTGCTGCAGGGCCTGGCCCGCGGAGGCATCGAGACCAAGATGTTCTACTCGGCGGACCGCGAGCTCGTCTTCTGCAAGCTACGCGCGACCTTGCTGCGGCTCGCCAAGGAGGCCGACCGCATCGACTACAAGGTCGAGTTCGACCCGGCCGAGATACGCGCCATCTGCCAGAGAGGGTACCCCGAGGAGCACATTGCGCCCATCGAGATCCAGGACGAGAAGCGCGTGTCCCGCCGCGATCCGTACCAAGACCTCTTCGCCAAGGTACGTCTGCGTGTAACCCATAGTTACTTCAAGTAGTTTCGTCTCGACGAAGACGGTCGGAGAGCTCACGAGACGTCGCCTTCTTGAGCGCAGTATGATCTCGAGCCAAGACTGCAGCCCGCGTACCGCAAGTACGGGCCCAAGCAGATCCCATTCCGCGGCGTCGACCGGTTCGTTACCTTGTCTAGTATGTCTAGAACGGAGTCGTGTGGGTCCCATTGACTGACGAGGCACACATTGACCAGCATCAAGCTGCTGCTCAACATCATCAAGGCGCATGGAGACGGCGGGTGTGCGCTCAACCTGGACAAGTTGCAGAAGGACGAGTGCCTCGTGGCCGCCTTCCCTCTCCACGACCGCGTGGAACTACGCGCGCTCAAGGACAAGTGGTTCAGCTGGAAGTTCGCGCCGTGGTCGCAGCCGCTCACCGACATCAAGGACTACTTTGGCGAGAAGGTCGGCCTCTACTTCGCCTGGCTAGGTGCGGTCCATCGTCTCTGCTTGCTGTCGACCGCCTTCGTACTCATGGTGTGCTTGTTGCTGGACCCTCTCAGGCCACTACACGACGTGGCTGATCGGTCCGTCGGTCGTCGGCGGCCTGCTGTTCATCAACGTCGTGCTCGAGGGCTCGGCCGACTCGCTGCTCGTGCCCTACTTCGGGCTCTTCATGGCGCTCTGGTCCACGCTCTACTACGAGTACTGGAAGCGCTTCAACTCTGGCATCGCGCTCGAGTGGGGCATGGCGAGCTTCGAGAACGAGGAGGTCGAGCGCCCAGAGTTCACGGGCGAGGTCATCAAGTCGCCCGTCAACGGCGCCAGCATCCGCTACTTCAACCCCAAGGCGCGCTTCCGCCGCATCATGGGCTCTCTGGTACGTCTCCTTGCTTCACTCCCAGGTTCCGCTCGCCCCATTGGATCTCGCCTAACTCTCGACAATGCCCCGCAGTTCTTCGTCTTGATGCTCATCTTGCTGGTGATCGGCGTCGTCGCCGGCATCTTCGTGTTCCGGTTCGCCGCGACGTCCGGCAAGTGGAAGGACCTGTTCACGTACGACGGCGTGCAGTTCGGCGGGCCGGTGGCGTCGACCATCAACGCCATCCAGATCATGATCCTCAACGCCGTGTACTCTGGCATGGCGCAGCGCCTGAACGAGTTCGAGAACCACCGCACGGACACGGAGTTCGAGGACCACCTGATCGCCAAGACGTTCCTCTTCCAGTTCGTCAACTCGTACGCGAGCCTCTTCTACGTCGCCTTCATCAAGACGACGTTCGAGGGCGACACGTGCAAGCCGCTGGGCGAGGGCTGCATGGACGAGCTCATGATGGGGCTCGGCATCATCTTCGTGCTGCGCCTGACGTCCGGCAACTTCTTCGAGGTCGGACTGCCCTGGATCAAGCAGAAGCTGTCCAACAGGAAGAAGGCGGCCACGCAGTCGCCCCCGCCACCACCCGAGAGCGCCGAGGCGGCTGCCAAGAACGGTGCCAAGACCGCCGTGGTCCGTCGTCGAGACCCGTCCGAGATCGAACGGCAGCTCTCGCTCGACGCGTACGACCAGAAGGGCACGTTCGACGACTACAACGAGATGATCATCCAGTTCGGCTACGTGACGCTCTTCGTGGTCGCCTTCCCTCTCGCGCCGGCGCTCGCGCTGCTCAACAACTTCTTCGAGATCCGCATCGACGCGCACAAGCTGTGCCACGCCACTCGGCGCCCGGACCCGCGTGGCGCGCAGGACATTGGGACCTGGGGCACCATCATCGACCTCATGGGCTCGTTCGCCATGATCACCAACGTGGCGCTCGTGTGCTTCACGTCTCGGCGCACGACCCACCACCTGAGCGAGTACGAGCGCCTCTGGCTGTTCGTGGGCGTCGAGCACGGCCTGCTGCTGCTCAAGTGGATGCTCTCGAGCATCGTGGACGACGAGCCGCAGGACGTGACGCTGCAGAAGCAGCGCACGCAGTTCATCATCGACAAGATCGTCAACCTGATCGCGGACGACGACGACGACGAGCTGTCCAAGGGCAACCAGGTGCGCGTCGACCTCACCGTCTTCGACGAGGACGTCTGAGCTCCGTAGGCGACCCGTGAAGACGCTGAAGACGTCCAAGCTCGGATCTGTGGACGCACAGGGGACGCAGACGCCGTCTGCTTGATGCGTGCACGCTGCTTGAATGGAAGATACATGGTCGAATCTATACAAATCGGGACACTCTTCGTCCTCCACACTTGAGCTGGACATGCTTCTAGTACAGCCAGGAGGACAGCGACGCCGTGAGCATCGAGCCAGCGTCGGCATCGCCTCCGTCACTTGTCCCTGACGCCTGGGAGAGGATGAAAGCGCCTCGATGGAGAGCTGTCGCGTCTTCCCGCGAGACGAGCACGACGGGGATCGTGACGCGGCGTCCGTGGTGCGCGGCGTCGTCCGTGATGACGTACTTGCGGTCAGGGTGCTTGGCCTTGGCCGCCTTGGAGTTGATGACGACGACGCCGACTGCTCCGGCGTCCTGCAGCACCAGCGCCTTCTCCGAGAACGAGCACGTGCCTCTGTTGACCATCACGAGCTTCCCCTTGACGTCAGCGGCCAGCGCTCGAGACAGAGGAACGCACGCCTCGCCGATCTCTTTGGTGAACAGGGCGAGCGGCGCTTCCAAGTGTCCGAGCGACGTGATGGACGGCCCGAAGCTGGCTGGAGATGCGACCAGCGTCATCACGTGCGCGTCTTCAAGCCGAACGGACACGCCGACTTGGATCACGGACCGGTCGAGTGCCGGCGCGAGGGCTGCGTTGTGCTTGGCGACCTCCCGCTGTCCGTTCTCACACCACGACAACACCGTAGGGTTGGACCCCGTGCCTTGTCTGGTAGTTGAGCTGTCGTCTTGGCGGAAGAGCGACGAGTGCAGCGGCAGGATGTGGCCCTCGGTGCTGAACACGACGTCCGAAGCCTTGAGCGGCTTGGAGAACGACACCGACGGGATGCCGACGCCTTCGACTGTTGTGCCGTTGGCTTCACTGGCGTTTGGGGAACTGCAAGAGCACTTGACGCCGTCGGTTAAGGCGTCATCAAAGTCGTCCATGGGTCCATGACATCTCCTTGATCCAGCACTTGACCCCGTAGACTCTGCTCCTCGCAGGCTGCTCTTGCACGAGCTGTTGCCACCGACGGAGGTCCTGGCAGTACTACCGTTGCCACCCACCACGACCGGGTACGGCATGGGCGGCACGATGACGCTCGGGTCGTCGCTGAAGAGCAGGTAGAGGTACTTGACCGTCTCGGACAGAAAGTAGCTGTCCATCCGGTCCTCCACCGCCAACGTATAGATGTTGCCGACCGCAGCATACCCACAGTCGACCTTGGACACTCGCTGCATGTCTTCGAGCAGCTTGCGGCCGATCTTGAGGTATCGATGGTCGCGAGTCGCTTGGTACAGGTGATACGTGCTCTCAATCAGCTCTGGACGCAGCGGAGACGACCTGGCCCAGCTGATCACGCCTTCCCCCGCGAGGTCGAAGAGCTCGGGCATGGCGCCGAACTTCTCCCAGAGCGCGAACAGCTTGCCGTGGCTTCGAATCGCTCCGGATACGTCCCCTGCGAGCACTTGCAGACCCGGCCAGAAGGCCTGAAGCGCCGAGACCCGTCGCGTTCGCACCGCTTTTCGGCCGACGTTCATGTCGACTTCAACGTGCACGTCGTCGTGGTTCATGTGCGTCTCCACGGCCGCGTAGCTCTGGTTGAACATGGCCAGGAAGGCATCGTCGCCGCTCACGAGGTGGAACTTGAGCAAGTACTCAAAGAACGAATCGAGCCCGGCGCCGATGCCCACGTGGGCGTGCACCCAGTGCCCAGAGTCGACGTGGATGGAGCTGCCGAGCAGGTCGAGCGGCGACCGGCGAGCCCAGAGCGCTTCTACTGCTCCTCTCGCCTTAAGTTCGAACACCGGGTCGCCCGTGAGTCGCGAGAGGTACCCGAGCTCCACCAGCAGCGATCCAGCCGCCGCAGGACACGTGACAGCGCTCGAAGCGCGCGTCTTGGCGTCTAGACGGGCTGTACCGTGCTGGAGGTTGACGCGGTGCATTGGGATGCCGGTCGGCGTGTCGAAAGCTGGCAGTAGTCGCCGCCCCAGGTCTTCCGCGATGGCTAACAGCTCGCCACTATACTCTCCTGAAGTCAGGATGCCTTGGTAGTCCGGCGACGCCAGCATGTGAGCGGATAACAGCCCGCCGACGACGCGGATCGTGGCTTCAAAGACGGAGACCGTCACGTCCCGGTCGACTGTCACGTGGGTTGCTACCAATTGCACCGCGCGCTTGAACTCCTCGCGGTCTCCAGCGACCGCCAGCATGTCCAGAGAGTCGACGAGCGTCAGTGAGTACCCGCCCAGCACGTCGTCCAGGTCTCCGCGCTCTCGCTCGTCCCACCGGCGAGGAGTACACGACAGCGGCTTGAGCTCGTCCCAAGGGAATGCGTGCGTCATGTAGCTGTTGTAGCCGTGGTAGAACATGTCGAGAGCCTGGTGACGGAGATGCCGCCTCTCCGCGTCGTGCATGAGCGCTTGGGACCAGCTGGAGAGGAGAGCGAAGGCTATTACAGGCGCTAGCAGGAGCCATCGCGTGGGGATGCTTCTCGCCATGGTGAGACGCGGTTTGGAGCGAGTAGAGAGGCGGGAGAAGCGCGGGAAGCGGCGATAGCGAGCTCGAGAGACGGGTGACCACCCCGGAGATGTGGTGGAGGCGCTCCCTTGCCCCTGTGGACGCCGTGGGCGTCGTTGCCGCCGCGCTTTCTCCTCCTCCTGAGGTTGGTGACCTTTGTGCTTGCCGACCGAACTGAAACACTGAGTCGAATCGTACTTTACCGGGCGAAAACGATACTGACGGAATGGGAGAGTATACATTCAGTATACAGGTCTGTTATCCGGAGCAAGTTGAAGTGTGCGAATGTAGCCATGAAGTGTAGCCATGAGGTTTTAGCTCAGTCGACTAATGGCGACAACACTGTCCAATGCCTTCACCAAGGACCGGGCGCTCAAGCACAGCGCTTCCGTATCTCCATGACCGGCGTGCTCCTCGTCACAACTACTGCACAGGAGCCACTCGCTGGCTGTACGCCGTCATCGTTGCTGGCAGCCAACTTCTTCGAAGGAACTCAGTGGTGGAGCAGCTCGTAGAGGAGGATGGCGGACGCGACGCTGACGTTCAGCGAGTCGACGAGCGTGTCGCTCTCCGTCGCAAGACCTTCACAAGGCCACAAAGAGTACAGTAAGTGGTGACAGCAAACAATTGTGTGATGTGAGACTGTGCACTTGCTCACCTGGGATCGCCACAATGTCGCTGCAGCACTGGCGAATGCCCTTGCGGAGCCCGCGGTGCTCGTTTCCCTGCCACATTTAGCCACACAAAAGTGTCAGGGCTCCACCATCGATCGATAGGCAGGCGAAGGACGCTGTACCATGACGAGGATCGTGGGCTGATCGCTGCCGAGAGCGTTGGCCTTGACCGAGTTGGGGCCGCTGCTGGCGCCGACGACTCGCCAGCCCATGTCGCCGCTGACCGCGAGTGTTTCATGCAAGTTCCGCGCCTTGAACAGCTTGCTCTGCGCGGATTGACTCTGGTTAGATGAGGAGCTAGTTGACTGGTGGGAGGAGCGGATGAGCGGGGCGTACGTTGGCAGCCAGCACTTCCAGCGCTCCGACAGACGCTCGCGACGCCTGATCAAGCGCATCAGAACACGTTAGAAGTAGCCTGGATGACTTGGAGCTTGTGGCCCAGCTGGTTACCGCGGGGGAGAGTGGCGCGCTGTTGCGCTCGCTGATGATGACGGCCGAGCAGCCGAGGAAGTGCGCCGACCGCAGGATCGCGCCAAAGTTCTACATCACCCAGAGCAAGTCCACGCTTCATAGTCAGCAAGACAGCCACAAGTAGCAGCGTCACGCCCAAGACGACCGACCTGCGGGTCGTGGATCTCGTCCAGCGCCAGGATGACTGGCTGCCGACTCGACGTGGCGAACGCTTCAGGTCAATAGTAGAGTGTTAGCCGACCATACAGAGAGCAATCCGAAGCGAGCGATCGTACTGCTGGGGTCTGCTGGCTCGAACTCCTCCAGTTGCACCGCTCCAGCATCCAGCACGACTCCCTACATCGCATCCAAGCCCTTCACTATCAGCTCTCCACAGTCAACCAGCTCACTGCCATCGCTCCTTCCGTACCTGGTGCGGCTTGTCCGACGTGATGTGGTTCAGCATCCACTTGCTGCCGCATCACCACAACTCGGTGAGCAATCTACATCCTCTCCAAGCTCTTGAACACCTTCGCACCTGGTATACGACACCGGCACTCCGCGCTCAGCCGCCAGCGCATGGATCCGCTCGAGCGCCTGCGTGTCCACCGCGCTCTTCTTCTTCCCGCCAGCCTGTACTGTAGCTGGGTCGCGTACGAACAGCGTGTGCGTCTGTCGGTGGCCGCTCTCGAGCGCCTGCAGCACACTGTGGATGCCATAGACACCTTCGCCTGCGAGCTGCGGGATCGGCTCGCCGTCCCTCGTCTCGGTACGCGGCGGCCCGCGGTCTCTACGATCTCCGCGGTCTCCACGACCGCCGTAAGACTCGCGGCGGCGGTCCGGGAACCGACCTTGACCTCCAAACTCGCCACGTCTTGTCGGCTTCCGGTCTGGGGATTCGCGGCCCCTGCCGCTGTCCCAGCGGTCAGAGAACGGAGGAGAAGACAGCGCGCGGACGGACTGCAGCAGGCGCGGAGCGAAGGCGCTGGCGGCGCGCAGGAGCGGCACGCGGGAGGTGCGAGGGAGCAGCAGCATTGCCATGTTCGCGTTCGCGTTGGTGATTGCCGTGGTGGCGGGATGCGTCGCTTTTTCAACCAATCATCGGTCATTACTACTCATTTTGACCAATACACAGCCAGAAACTCGACCTGACGCCAGTTGGCAAAGTCGCACGAAGCCATTCCAACGAACGGGAAGCGGTCGGACTTGGCCATGCTGCGCAGGAAGCCGTCGCGCGTGGAGGAGCGCGCGGACGTGTCGGAGGAGTACGAGCTGTACCAGAGAGAGAAGGAGCGCCGCCAGCAGCAGCAGCAGCAGCAGGACGCGTCTCCAGGGGGGAGCTCCAGCGCCAGTACCGAGCAGCAGACTGCGGACTTGGCGAAGCGGCGGCGCGACGACATGCGTGCTCGCCTTGGTCTGTCCTCGACGCCTTCACTGGGATAAACACTGGGGGTTCCAGGCCGCGATGAAGCTGTCAGCGTCCTGACGACGACCCTGAGGCGGGTGCATTCACATGGAGAACCTGGCGGTTCATATACTTCGAAGTAAGGCTCCCTCCTCCGCCGCCCACGGTCTCAGATGACCTTCTTCTGCACGATGACGGTCGCTCTTCCCCAGCTCATGGGGAACTTTCGCTCGACGATGAGCTGCCACTGCTTGGACGCCAGCGGCTTGGTGATGCTGATGAAGTAGGTGCCTGCACGCAACTGGTCTGCCCAGCAAGGAACCGCCATCAGTTGCCTAGCCTTCCGTATGTCAATGATCGCAGCCGACATGCACCTGCAGCCGCGGAGATGGCTGTGACGAGCTGATACAGCGCGTCAACCACGAGGTCAGAGCCTTTGCTACGCCCACGGATACTTTGATGAAGACGTACGCTGTCGCTGAAGCACGTGGCGTTGCAGAAGACGAGCGTGGCGTCTCGCCAGAGCTCGGCGTCCGTCGCGTCGCCCCTGGCGAAGCCCACGTCCACGTCGGCCTTGCTCGCGGGCAGCGTGTCCATCAGCTTGTACCGCCAGTGGTCCAACACCTTGAGCGCCATGCCGTGCAGTCCGTCCAGCAGCTGCCAGCAAGGTAAGAGCGGTAGTGATGGCGTTATGGCGTGGTCGCGGAGAGGGCCAAGCGGAGATGCGACGCGCTAGCCACCTCGACGCCGCAGCATTTGGAGAAGTCGTGGAGCAGCGCGGCCGCCATCACCTGTCGCATTGGCTAGCGTATTAGCTAGGGAGTGATGGAGGGCCAAGGTGACTGGACCGACCACTTTGCCGCAGCCCGAGCCGAGGTCGTAGAAGCTGCCGCCCTTGTCCAGCAGCACGCCAAAGTCGTTGCGCAGCTGTGTCAAAGCGTAGAGTGAGTGGCGAGTCGTTCCTTGGCAAGCAGAAGGGTGACGTACGAGCTGGAAGATGGCGGCCACGGTCTGGAACGGGATCTCTCCGTAGGCTAACGACCGGTTTGCGAGCTGCTTGGCCTCGCGCTCGAGCCGCGATACCTTCTTGGCCGCTGCCTCCGAGTACTCGGCGAACAGCTCGGCGTGCAGCGCCGCGGCGTCCGGCACTGCAAGGAATGACCACCAAACTGTAAGCGATGGAGCCTAGCGGAGGCTACAAACCGCCCCCAAGACCCGTAGATGGCTCGATGGACGCCCAAGAGCAAGCGCTAGACGCCTGCATTACCGATAGTGAGCGCCTCGACGGCCTGCGCGCGCGGCGGCGCCTCCCCTTGGTCGTCCGGACTGCTGCTCATCTTGCTCGCAATTTGGACTCGCTTCAGTCCTTCAGTTCGGTGCAGAGTCGGTCGCGCTAGCCATTTACCAAAATACCTTCAGCAAACTGACTGAACTCCTGCGACCGACTCGTCGAAACACCCCAAAGTTGAAGTGATCCACTCTCCCCAAATACAGCGCCCTTCTCCATCTCTTCATCTCACTATGCTTCTAGAGTCCACTATTAAAACGCAGCCCGTCACCATCACTCCTTCAAGAAGCTTCTTTCCTCATCAAGCAGCTCAACAGAAGCCAACAAGATCCCTCCGGCCTCGACCTCGAGCTCTTCCCTGCCCGCTCCCGCGCTTCCCTGCCCGCTCCCTCATCCCCACGGCCCACAATGCTGCCTACGACGCTGCTGTCCGTCCTCCTGGCGGCGCTGGCGCTCGCTCCAGAGTCCCAGGCCGCCGTACTCCGCGTGCCCATGAAGAAGCTGAGCGACGATGAGTTCACGTCCAGTCTGCTCCAGAACATGCGCAATTACAACCGCCCGGCCGTCTGGACGCCCAACTTCCCCGTGTCGAACGACGCCGAGCCCTCCGTGACCGGCGGCCACGCGAGCGTCGTCATCCGCGACTTCCAGAACGCGCAGTACTACGGCGAGATCTCGATCGGCACGCCGCCTCAGCCCTTCTCGGTCATCTTTGACACCGGCTCCAGCAACCTGTGGGTGCCCAACAAGCCCTTCGGCTCGCACAAGGTGTACGACCACGCGCACAGCAGCTCGTACAAGCCGAACGGCACGGAGTTCCGTATCATGTACGGCAGCGGACCGGTGTCCGGCTTCCTCTCTCAAGACACGGTCGCCGTCGGAGATCTCAAGGTACCGGACCAGTTCTTCGCCGAAGTCAACGTGACCAAGGGCCTCGGGCCAGCCTACTACCTCGGCAAGTTCGACGGGCTCTTCGGCCTCGCGTTCGACACGATCAGCGTGGACCACCTCAAGACTCCGTTCCACCAAATGATCCAGGCCGGACTGCTTGACGAGCCGGTCTTCGCCTTCTACCTCGGCAACAACAAGGACGGCGAGCTGACGTTCGGCGGGACAGACAAGGCCCATTACAAGGGAGAGCTGGAGTACGTGGACGTGACGAGTCCGACATACTGGTCGGTCAAGCTGGACGCGATCCAGGCCAAGGACGAGTCCATGACGGGCGTGGACAAGGCCATCGTGGACTCTGGCACATCGCTTATTGCTGGGCCAAAGGACCAGATCGCCAAGCTCGCGGCCATTGTGGGGGCCCACAAGTTCATTATGGGCGAGTACCTCATCAGCTGCTCGGCCGACGCGCCAGACATCACGTTCGTCCTCAACGGACGCAAGTACACGCTGTCCAAGGACGAGTACATCATCAAGAACGGCCCGCTCTGCCTCTGGGCCTTCATGGGCATCGACATCCCCGCACCGGCTGGTCCGTTGTGGATCCTCGGAGACGTCTTCATGCGCAAGTACTACACGGTCTTTGACTGGGGAACCGACAGCCGCAAGCCCCGAGTCGGGTTCGCACTCGCCGCCTAGGCGACTGACTGCCTGACCGGTCACTACCAAGCTGAAGCCGCTCGTGCCACGTTGACGACAGCCATGAGCTCCGTCTAGCAGTTTTGTATCTGGTTTGTTGGACAGCGAGTGTGTCCACAACAAAGTGCTGGCTTGGAATCTCTGAAGTACTTGCTAGTGATCTCCTTGCTGTTCAATTGAGCTTACTACATGCAGGGGTCTTGGAGCTCCACCACCAACTCAAACAGGTCGAGACGAAGCTCAGCGTCCTGACCATCTACATAGCCCTGCCAATGCACGAGCAGCCTCAAGACGCAATGCATTCAGTTCTCGCCATGCAGGATCATTGACGTATTACGCTACTCAAGCTGACCAAGCGTCAACATCCGCTTTGCCACCATCAGTAGATGCGAAGTCGCACCAAGCGGAAGATCTTCTCCAACGCCTCGTAGAGATCCAAAGCGAGCTCTGGACCCGGGAATCCAGGAGGAAGCGCTGCATCCA
>JAADXY010000526.1:0-20355 GCA_023338065.1 Phytopythium montanum
CCCTAATTGGTCGGTGGTCATTCCAGAGGACACCAGGGAAATGTTGTGCTAGAGTCCACGCTCATTGGTCCATTGAAAGTGGCTCGTCCATAAAATCCAGATGATCGTGGGGTTTCCACAACTGTCGTTATTTATAATTTCCGTTTAGTGGATCCAGAGATATGACACACTCGGTGACACGGAGTTCATTGCGGCCTCGAATTGGTCTTTCCCCTTAGCTGCGTGGTCTCAAATTGGAAAGTGATATTTGTATCTGTATTAAATGCGTACTACTTCTGGATGAATCCAGGTCAATTATCCGTTCAACGGTCATATTTTGCTGCTCACCCGACATCACGAGCCTGTAAGGACTGCCACCGCCATGTCCGTCAACTAGCTGGCATGTTCGTTCAAACGGGCACCTTCCTACACACAATCTCTTGGTTTTGGCGATTCGATCGACGTAAACGCGCTCTCTATACCTGCTCCATGACCTGCAGTCGTCTCGGGCGACCGCGCAGGACGGTAGATGACGTACAGCACCACTTGGATCACTGGCAGCGCGACGCAGATGGCGCCGAGCCCGACCATGAACTTGTCGTGGATCACGAAGCCGTAAACAACCCAGAGCGAGTTGCTGACGATGCCCGCGAGGCAGAGCGCGACCGGAATGGACGCGGCCGACTTGGTGCGCAGCACGCGGGCGATCGTCTCGAACGGAGACGAGCACAGCAGGCAGCTGCCGGCGGCCGTGAGCCACCCCACCGAATTGCTCACGCCGTCGCGGCTCTGGCTCGTCACGCCGTTGACCGCGAGCGCAAGGTACAGCGTGGTAGTGGCGGCGAAGGCGGCCGCCAACAGCATCGCTCGCACCGCGTACACTTTGGCTGTCGAGTACCAGAAGTGGACCGCTACGAACGCCAGCGCGCCAAGCTCGCCGACGAGGTAGGTGATGAAGAGCGGGAAGATGTCGCCCGTCGAGTAGCCGTAGAGCACCCTGCGCGCAAGTCCAGGTGAGTGAGTATCGAGCGACCTCCCATGCATTCGACCAGGATCCGACGCTCACCACATGTAGCAGCTGACGCCGAGCGCCACCAGCGGCAGCAGCGCCACCTCGCCAGTCGCGCGCTCGCGGTGGACGCGCAGGATGGATGGCGCGGGACTCAGACACGTGACGAGCGAGCACACGGACGCGAGCGCCTTGAGCGCCACCAATCCGGCTCCCATGGGCGTCCTTTTGATTCTGCCTCTCTCAACCTCAAAGCGCAAGCGTGATCGGACACGGTTCTTTCGCATTCCTAACAGGATCTATCGCAAACACGCCGCTTGCGCAGTCGGCCGTGACTTCGTGGAGGACCTGGCGACTTTCACGCTCGCCTGGCTTTACTGATGTCGTGTGAAGACAAGAGCGAATGATGCGCTTCAATTGGATGAGCGGCGAGGTGATCCGGACCACGTGGCGGTAGCCATCGCCCCACGTCCGCGTACGGGGCTCCCCTAATGCACCGCCAGCTTGCCCTGCGGCGGCGGTTGGGCCGGGTGTATGGAGCTGTAGTTGAGGACGACGGCGTGGCGCCGCGGGCGGAAGATGACGTACAGCACGACCTGGATCATGGGCGGCACGGCGCACACGGCGTTGGGCACGAGCACAAAGAGGTCAAAGTTGACGATGCCCGCGACGGCCCAGAGCGAGTTGCCGACCGCGGACGCCACGCACAGGCCGATGGGGATGCTCTTGGCCGAGCGCGTGCGCAGCACCTGCACGATCTTCTCGAACGGCGACGAGTAGAGCAGGAAGCTGACGATGGAGCCGATGTAGCCCATGACGGTGGCCACCTCGGCGATTGACTGGCCGGTCAGCCCCAGCGCGCCGACCGCCACGTACGCCGTCACGAGCAGCAGGAAGGAAAAGGCAGCCGCCAGGATCTTGAGCACGCGCTTGGGCTGCGTCGTGAAGCGCAGGTAGACGCAGATGTAGCTCAGCGCGAGTGCCAAGCCCAGCGCCATGGTCGTGAAGAGCGGGAACATGTTCTTGACCAGGTAGCCGTACACGCCCCTGTGGTAGACAGCCAGACAAGTGCGCAGATGGGTGCCAAGCATCACGAGTGCACCGCAGCAGGCGAACGCACCACATGTGACAGTTGGCGACCATGGACACGAGCGGGATGATGGACACATCGCCGGTCTTGCGCTCCTTGTAGACGCGGTACATGCTCGGGGACGGACTCAGGTAGATGGCGAGGCTGGACAGCGCCGCCAGGAGACTCACGACCGTCTCGAACGTCCCCATCTGTCCCGTCGTCAGTGGTTCCTTCGTTCGGCTGAACCGGGAAGCTTGGCGAGTGCCAGTGGTCAAGCCGTCGACGCTAGTGACACCGCGCTTCAACTTGCCGGCTGCTATGAATACCACCGCAAGTCGTTGTTCTTGTTCGCTCGAGCAGCAGGCCGGCTAATTGTGGAGCGAGCGTTGCGATTGGTTCGGAAAGCGAGCGCTCTGACCTGATGATCCGCCAAGCAGAGAAATCGTTTTGGAGACACCGTCATCTCTGTCGATCGATCTTGCCGCCATGCCACCGCGAGATGAAAATGGAGTCTATTGGGAGTGTTCGAACACGGTACCGTACGTCCAGGTGTCCATGCAAGGTTGGCTTGACCTCTACTGTACTAGGATCACAGTGTCCGAGTGCCTTGGCGTGACCAGCTCCCCGTACTGCGCTATCACCTCCCCGAGCTCTAGCAGCGCGGGCGGCGTCTTCGGTGCCGCTGGACGCTCGGCCGGCGAGCTCGGGGCGTGGTACAGGTTCATGATGACGGCGCTCTGCTTCTTGGGCCGGTACACGACGTACAGCACGACCTGGATCATGGGCGGCACGGCGCACACGGCGTTGGGCACGAGCACGAAGAGGTCGAAGTCCAGCGCTCCTGAGACTGTCCAGAGCGAGTTGCCGACCGCGGACGCCACGCACAGGCCGATGGGGATGCTCTTGGCCGAGCGCGTGCGCAGCACCTGCACGATCTTCTCGAACGGCGACGAGTAGAGCAGGAAGCTGACGATGGAGCCGATGTAGCCGACGACCGTCGCGACCTCGTTGTTGGTCTGCCCAATCACTCCGGTGGCTCCCAGCACGACGTAGAGGAGCACGAGGAGCAGGAAGGCGAAGGCCGAGCCGAGCGTCTTGGCCACGCGCATGGGTTGCGTCGTGAACTTGCAGTAGACGCCCATGTAGACGGAGGCGAGCACGCAGCCGATGGCCATGGTCGTGAAGAGCGGGAAGAGGTTGCTCACGAGGAAGCCGTACATGCCCCTGTTGGGTGACGATCGTCAGTCGTACGCTCTTGGCACAGCATGACCATGGTGCAGTGAACTCACCAGACGAAGCAGCTTGCGAACATGGAGACGAGCGGCAGGATGGACACTTCGCCCGCCTTGCGCTCGCGCATGACCCGGTAGAGACTCGGCGCCGGGCTCAAGTAGATGGCGAGGCTGGACGCCGACGCCAGGATGTTGACTGCGTAGACGAGCGCGCTGCTCACCATGGTCGGTTGCGGTGGTAGTGGCTCTGCGCTCTACTCGCTCTCGACGGACGACTTGAGGTCGCTGCAGTGGATCGTACAATGGCCCAAGGCCTCCGAGGCCACCCACCCGCGGTCGCCGCCCGCCATTGGACTCGCTGGCGTCTTCAGTGCGCGCAGAGATCAAGCGCCGCCGCCTCGCGCGCTTCAAGCGAGCAGGAAAGACACGCGATGGCATCGGTTTTGCTATAAATTGTCTGCTCGTGCAGCGTGGGCAACGTAGCGGATCGGGGCGTCGACATCAGTCGCGATGTTTGGACGCGTCGGCCGAGGTTCTCTCTCTTCAGCATCAATCAGTACGTTTGTATATTTGTGGTAGTCTATGACAGAGATCGTCTACTACATTGAGTGAAACTGAAGCGTCACCATGCACCTGAAGAGGTGCCACGCACTTCCCGCCTCGATCTGTCGACGACAAAATGAGACAGACAAGATCCGTGAAGCTTCCTCCTGCTCAGACTGGCCAAGTTTAGACGGCGCGTGCTGCTGCTTCAAGGCACCAGACAACTGGCCATGGAATCGCCTCGTCTATTGAACCGGCGGCTGCCTGCCAACCACCCGCTCGCGTGGGTTTCGGACGCGCCGTCAACACTTGGACGCCACGGCACTGAGCGACGCCACGGCCTGCGCGTCGACAGGTTCAACAGGTCAAGTTTAGCACGGATTTTCGAACCTTCAAGTTGCATATTGGGCGATTGGTGCCTGAACGACGCGAATCGGCACACGAAAGTCAGTCTGTGTCGGCATCTGAGATGTGGAGCAGGGACGGCAACCGCACGGTGAGTACATGACTGCCTACTGCGTAGACTACCGCCGGTGGTCAGCCGGTTGCTGCAAGTAGTTGGATGACCAAGACGCAAAATTTAGAGAAACCGGTGGCGGTCTAATGTATGTTATCCGGCGGCAGTAATAAATGAGCGAGGCAAGCGGTGGCTCTACACTCTGGTGTCGAATGAACCAGGCGACGCCAGTGCCAGGAAAGAACTGCTGCTGACCGGACTGTGCACTTCAAGAACGAGCTCGCTGTCACGGAGACTTGATCCACTGGATCCTTCCGAGGCGTCAGTGACGATTTCAATCTCGTCGGAGATCTTTGGCTGCTGCTGCTTGGTTTCCCTGAAGACGACGCACAGCCCGAGCTGGAACGAGTTGATCGTGATGAAGAGGCAGTTGGGACCGATGATGAACCAGTTGCTGGTCAGGATGCCGTACGCCAGCCACGACACGTTGTTGATGGTGCCCGCCAGCACCATTGGCGCCGGGATGCACGCGGCCGACTTGGTCCGGAGCACGAGCGCCACCTTCTCCAGCGGAGCGCCGTAGAGCAGCACGAGCGCAACGTCCGCCATCAACCCCATGGTGACGACGACGTAGTGGTGACTCTGGTTGGTGAGGCCGAGAGCGCCGAGTACTGCGTACAGCGTCGCGACCGCGAGGATGCTGAGCAAGATGACGGTGCGTCGTGCGACCGCCGCTCGCTGGTCGCCAGCGTACCGCCAGTACGTGACGAGGTAGCCCACGGCCGCGATCTCTCCGACGACGAAGACGGAGAAGACGGGGAAGATGAGGTCCGCGATCGCGCCGTACATCATCCACATGTGCGCGTTGGAGAGCAGCAGCAGCAGTGGCAGCACCGAGACGCCGCCGACGTCCTTGGCCCTGACGACGCGAGCCAGCGCGAGGCACGGGCTGAGGATCACCAGCATGGTCGTGAGGCCCGTGATGATCTTGACCGCGAGAACGGCAGCGGCAGCGACCATTGCAGCGGGGCGTCGGGTGGGCGGCGAAGAGGTGAAGGTGGAGTCGCCTGGACGGAGCGGATTGAGGAGTGCGGCGTTTGGATCCCTTGTTTCGCCCGTGCCAATGTGTGTGGTGGGGCCGCCACTCGTTGAAGTGCTTGTGATTGGCGTTTTGACCGATTGCGTATCCATCCGCGATACTAAAAACAGTACGTTTAGACACATACTGCAAATTGCACTAATTCAACATCATGCGACATGTTGCAGTGACGGAGCTGCTCGCGGAACGCAATCTGCGACCCGCGACATCCGTGGTGACGCGGAGGTTTCAAGGGCCCTGGCTCAGTTGGCAGCTCTTCTTCCAGGTGGAGTGCAGCCACTTGTCTCGGATGCTGACAACTGCCGGCCGGCATCATGCAGCAGTAGCCTATTGAACAGAGTACGCGTCAATGCAAAGGTGTTTGGTACAGATCTGCCTTCAGGCCCTCAGCGGCGCGAGGGGCGAGTGCATGGCCTCGAATTCGTGGCCGTGGCTCTTGCCGCCGACGCAAGTCGGGGTCATCTCGATGGCGACGGACACGGACCGCTCGGCCTCGGCCTTGTTGTCGTCCGGGAGTATCAGCGGGTGCGTCTTGGGGTTGTAGACCAGGTACAGCACGAGCGTCGAGGACCCGAGCGTGAGGAAGAGGATGTTGGGCGAGATGATGAACCAGTTGTGCGCCAGTAGGCCGTAGGTGAACCACAGCGCGTTGTTGGTCGTGCCCGCGACCACCATGTGGATCTGGAAGTACGCCGCCGACTTGTGCTTGAGCACCAGGAAGATCTTCTCCATCGGCGCGCCGTACAGACACACGGCCACGACGTCGGCGACGTAGCCCATGACGTTGCCGACACCGTGCCGGCTCTGCCCGAGGTACCCGAGCCCGCCGAGGATGGCGTACAGACTGACGACGAGCAGGAAGGAGAGCACGCCGAGGAAGACGCGCCGCACGTACGCGCGCTCGGTCGTGTAGCGCCAGTAGACGGCGATGTAGCCGAGCGCCACGACGTCGCCGATCACGAACGTGATGAACACGGGGAAGATGAGGTCCGTCATGTAGCCGTAGATCATCCACACGTGCGAGTTGGCCAGCAGCGACACGAGCGGGATGAAGGACACGAGCCCCACTTGCTGCGACTTGTGCACGCGGTACATGGCCACGGACGGGCTCAGGATCATGACCAGCGACGCGCAGCCCGCCAGGGTCTTGACGACCGTGAGCGCCGACATGCCAACGGGTCGGGCGTGGAGGACAAGGGGCGGGCGCGGTGGGCAGCGAACGCGCGAGTGCCGCTGGTGGAGCGCGATGTAAGACGCCCAAGAGGTCGTCTGGCAGGCGTGTGGTCGTGGTTGAAGGTGGGCACATGATTACGCGATCCGGAGGGTGTTCGACATATTTCCAAATTACGGTAGCTACATGTTGGGGACGCAAACAACTATGTGGTCATTGCACCGTGTGTTGGATTTAATATCGAATTCGCGACGGGTTATGCGCCGACTCTAAGGCATTTTCCAGTGGCGCTCGCGACTGATGAGTTGGATGCCATCCAATCGCATTGACAGAGGAGTCGCGGGCGTGAGCGAGTCGCGGCTGTTTATCCAACAACCTGCTGACTTCGGGACGACAGAGCAAAGCTCTCGCACTCGTGCAACCAGCCACACGAATAAGCAAGTGGGGCCGTGAGTGTCGGTGCTTCACTGCCGATCGAGTCCCAGTCCGAGGCGTTGGCTGGTGGACCCGTGAAGGAAGGCACGCCGTCCGACTCGACTTGGATAACGTCCCTCAAACACCTACCGTTGTTACGGTACTGCACGTCACGCGTTGACCCGTCACTGATCCCGCCGTCTGTCGGTCACGCGACTCCAAACTTCAGACTCGAACGCCTTCATATGCAACGCGCCGTCCGTTCACGACAGTCACTCTTTGCGAAGCTTCCAATCCTTTGGAGTCGACAGTGGAGGCGGCATGGCTAAGCCTTCGGCCCACAGGCAATGGGCCATGGCAGCGCTTCCTTCCCTGTCGGTCCGGTGCTGCGGCAGCCACTGGTCCGGCGCCGATCCCAGGTTTGATGAGCTCAAACGAATAACCAGGCCGAAGCAGTGAGAACTTCAGTCTCGAATCTGCTACGTCCGTCCAAGTCGACCAAGAGGAAGACCTCTCGCTGCGATGGGGGCCGGCCTCGTCGCACGGCAGGCTCTGGCATCCGTCACCTCGGTCGCCACGTGTCTGAGCTCGACGCCGACCATGTACCGGATCCTCAAGACCAGAAATACGAGCGAAACTCCGCGCGGCTGCCTCTCGTCGGCCTGCTCGTCAACTGTCACACGCTGTGAGTCGCATCGCCCGACAGTATTGAGCATATCCGTCTCGACTGACCGACGTGTTGTCGCTGCAGGGTGATGTACGGACTCGTCACTGGCGACCTCTTCCCGCTGTTCACTACCAACATCGTCGACGAGGTGCTGGCCATCATCTACGTCGCCGTCTACTTTAAACACACGACTGCTCGCCGCTACGCCGCGCTATCAATCACCGCAGCTCTCGCCTTCATCACTGCAGCCAGCCTGTTCGTGGTTCTCGCCAAGAGCCGAGTCGTCAGGCTCTCGTCCAGCCAGCTCAGCACCGCCACGGACTACCTCATGGCCGTCGGCAGCGTCCTGCTGTACTTGTCGCCGTTCGAGACCATCGAGCGCGTGCTCAAGACGCGGTCGGGGGCGTCCATCCCCGTCGCAATGTGCCTCGCCGGCGCCGTCAGCAACTCGCTCTGGGTCGTCTACGGCCTGCTCGTCGACGACATGCTCGTCATGGTCCTGTGCGCCGTCTGCGCCTTCTTCGCCGGCCTCCAGGTCGCGCTCTTCATCGCCTTCTACCCCCACCAGTCGGCGCAGATTGCCGACTAACACGTCCAGATCCAGATCCAGATCGACCACGAGATCGGCGACGACGATGCAGTGAGCAAGGCGTCCAAGCTCGATCTCCACCAGGCAAACACTTGCAGTAGCCCGACCATCGAGTATGTGCGAGTCAAGTCGCCTGCGACCACTTCGTAGCATCAACCAGGATCCACATAGACGCTCGATTCCCCTTCAACTCATTATGGAGTCGACTCCTCCGGGTCAGATACAGCCACGACCTGCACCTCGAGCGGCTCGAGCGGCGAGCGCAGCGACGCGTAGACCGGACTTCCCATACTCTTCTTCGTCACTGGCGAGTCCCTGGGTGTAACGAGCACCGATATGGCGAGCTCGTCGGTCAGCGGCGGGTCATTCACTGCGGCTCCGGTCGAGAAGCTGAAGTCGTCGGGCAGCGGGTGCGTCTTGGGGTTGAACACGAGGTACAGCGTGATGTTGACGACGCCAACGACGAGGCACATGGAGTTGCCGACGAACATGAACCAGTTGCCGACCATGGGCGTGTAGATGATCCACATGAGGTTGTTGACGATGCCCGCGACGACCATCGGGATCGGGATGAAGGCGGCCGAGCGGTACTTGAGCACCAGCATGATGCGCTCCAGCGGCGACGAGTACATGCTGAGCCCGATAGTGACGCCCATATATCCGATCGCGTTCTCGACACCATGGTGCGACTGGCCCAGTAGTCCGAGGTCTCCCAGGATGGCGTACAGTGTGATGAGCAGGTAGAGACCGACGCCGGCACCCACGACCTTGAGCGTCGCCTTGAGGTTCTTGGTGCAGTACAAGTAGACGGACAGGTAGGCGACCGAGATGACGTCGGCGATCAAAAAGCACGTGAAGATCGGGAACCACGTGCGCGCGACGATGCCGTCCAGCATCCTGTAGAGCCAACCAGTCAGTCGCTGTGGTCATTGGTTGGCTTCACCTATGGCGATGCCATCGTACCAGACGTGTGAGTTGCCTAGAACAGCCACGAGCGGGAAGACGGAGGCGAGACCCGTGTCCCGCGCCTTGTAGATGCGGTAGAGCGACGGCGAGAGGCTCAGCGTGACCGACAGCGACGTGCAGGTCGCCAGGATCTTGAACAGCAGCACGACCGCCGAGTTGGCCATCGCGACTGGTGAGAGAGGAAGCAAGAGAGTCTCGGTGAAGCGGAAGGGCTAGCGAGCGGTGCGCTAGCGGCGGCCATGGACTGGAGGCGTCAAATTGGAGACTGGGGATGAGTCGGAGGCCTCCGCCGACTGCAGTCGGTGGTCAGAGGATCCGTTTGAGACACGAGCGCGAACAATGCCGGGTGTTTGAAGCAGAAGCGCGCATCGAGGTTATCAAAGATAAAGCAGTAGGTCTGATGTTAATCTGAGTGAAACGTGAATGGATCACTAATAATAGATGGATAGAAAGGATGTCCGCACTCCACTCATCCGTGAATGCCTCGCGTTCCACTCTGCCGATCGCGAGTCGCGACCCAACACGATCATTGACCGGCGGATGTGGTGGTGGTGAGCACGCGGCGACGGAGTGGGCAACCAAGCAGACCGCCAGCTGCGCTGCACGCCTGGAAGAGCAGTCAAAGGTCCAGGACGATCCAGATCTTGGGTATCGAGACGGCAGCTGGAGGGAATTGAAAAGCTCCGCTCCGCTCTGAATCGGATCCGGCGACGGTAAATTGCGTGGTTGCAGCGTTCGACCAGCAGGAGTTCGACCAGCTGAGTGAACATGTAGGATTGCAGCGGGTACTGGGTCACTCTCAACCAGCGACGTCGGTCCGATGGCTAGCGTCGCGTCACAAGGTGAAGCACAGCGTCCGACCGATACGACAGGGGTCGTTCGAGGGTGAATACAATCTCGTTATTCATTGTTCAACACGCAGCAGCGGTCCAGTGCGCGCCTGCAGCCACCGTGCACTCTCGGCTTCGAGCTATCGGCAGCGCCTCCTCCGCTACCGCAACGGCTCGAGTGGCGACGGCACGATCTGGTAGCTCGGGCTCTCTGGTATGGCGCTAGCTCGCGACAGCCGATCAATCGATATGGACAGGTGGCTGCTGGTCTCGCCTTGCAGTGAAGCCGCGTTCTCCTCCTTGATCAGCAGATCGTCTCCCTGGCCGGCCTTGGCGCGACGGGCTTGGGCCTTGCTCGGGTGGAAGACGATGTAGAGCAGGAGGTGCGAGACGGCGAAGGTGCCGCAGACGACGTTGGTGACGAAGAGGAACCAGAGGCCGGCCATGGACGAGTACACGATCCAGGCGGTGTTGTTGATGCCGCCGGCCACGACCATGTGAATCGGCAAGCTCTCGGCCGTCTTGGTGCGCAGCACCTCGCGCATCTTGATGAACGGCGAGCTGTACAGCACGATGCTCACACAGGTAGCAATGTAGCCCATGATGGTGTTGACGGTGCTGCGACTGAGCCCCAACACGCCCAGCCCGCCCAGCAAAGCGTACAGACTGATGGCGAGCAGCACAGCCACGTATACACCGACGACCTGCAGTGAGTACTTGCGGTCGGTCGTCGCGCGGAAGTAGACGACCAGGTAGACGAGTGCGATGAAGTCGCCGGTGAGGAAGGTGGCGAAGACCGGGAACATGTTGTCCGTCAGGTACCCGTCCATCATCCACACGTGGCAGTTGGCCAGCACCGACACGAGCGAGACGATGGACGTGTGTCCGGTCTGCTGCGTCTTGTGGATGCGGTAGACGGCTGGCGACGGGCTCAGGATCATCCCCAGCGACGTGCATCCCGCTAGCACGCGGAAGACCGACTCGGCGGCGCCAGGCATGGTAACAGAGTGGTGGATCTGTGGTCGATGGGGTCGAGAGCTTGGCGGGTGGTCAACAGGCGGAGGATTCGCGACTGAGCGAGCTCCTTCCCGGTGGCGCAGGGTAACTAGCGGGTGCAAGCTGGCACGGATGAGATGCAACTATTGACCAAATCATAGCAGTACCGTGATATGTTGAGTATTAGAAAGTGCTCGCACTGGAGAAGAAAACGACTGATGTTGCGTCTCAAGTCCAATCACGGCGTTTAGATGGGCGAAAACCCCTCATCTCAACTTCGTGATTGGTTTGTCAAAGAAGCAGGAACAAAGAGTGAAGGTTGTAACCCGATGTGCATCAAGCAAGAATGCCTTGCAATGGTAAATATTCCCTGCGCACTGCGTTAATTACAGCCGCATGGGTTCGGGCTCAGTGACCTGGACGACGGTAAACCGCAGCATTGGCGACTGGTAGACGCTGCTGCCGGCGCTGAGGTTGCTCCTGCTGCTCACGCTGCGGATCGGGGCGAGCGGCGACGTCACGAGCGCGTAGTTGGGGCTCAGAGCCTGCGACTTGGCCCCAGCTTCGGCCTTGGGCGACAGCTCGATCGAGATGGCAATGTCGCCGTCGGGAAGGCTGACGGCCGGCTGGACGGCGCGCTTGGGGTGGTACAGCACGTAGAGCACGAGCATGGCGAGCCCCAGCGGCAGGCAGATGACGTTGGGGATGAACATGAACCAGCTCTTGTCGATGGACGTGTAGATGACCCACAGCAGGTTGTTGGTCGCGCCGCAGACGACCATGACGATCTGCACCGACGACGCGTTCTTGGTGCGCAGCACGCGCACGACGCGCTCGAACGGCGCGCCGTACAGCATAATGGCGGCCACGATGCCCAGGTAGCCCATGATGTGGCTGATGCTCTCGAACGACTGGCCCGTGACGCCCTGGGACGCGATGACGGCGTAGACGGACACGAGGATCAGCGGCGAGAGGCCGCAGGCGATGGCGACCCGGACGTACTTGCGGTCGGTCGCGAACTTGTAGTAGACTGCGAGGTAGACGAGCGCGGCGAGGTCGCCGAGCCCGAACGAGACCATGACGGGGAAGATGTTGCCCCGGAAGTAGCCGTAGAGCATCCACGTGTGCGAGTTGGCCAGCAGCGAGATGAGCGGGAAGACGGAGATGGAGCCGACGCTCTTGGTCTGGTAGATCTTGAGGATCGCCGGCGACGGGCTCAGTGTGACCACGAAGGACGAGAGCGCCGTGAGCACGCGCAGCGCCATCAGAACCGAGTCGCTTGGCATGGCGGCTGTGTGTGCGGTGGCTGTGCTGGATGCTTGCGCTGGGCTTGGCAGGCAGCTATGGGTTCTTGGACGACGGATGCAGACCAGCACTCGAGGAGGCTAATTGCATAATGACCGCAGACCAAGTGGGCGTGGAGGAGAGGAGAGAAGAGGAGAGGGGCGGCGAGACTCGAGAGCGAAGAGGACGGGCGGAGCTGGGAGCATTGGCTGGCTGGACACCGCGGTGGGGTGCGATAGTCGGATTGAGATGCGACCTCGTCGACTGAGAGGGGCGGGCTACAGTGTATTTCGAGGCGACAGGGACAAAACTGAAGTTTTGTCACGGTTTACTAGATACGGGTGACAGGATGTCAACCATATCTTTAATCACACCTATATAGCGCACCCGAAAATGGCAATAAATGTCTGCCTCGAAAAAGTTCTGGTGGTTTGTCTCATGTCTCTTGTGACCAAAAATCTATGCGACGTGCTGTATCACACATTGTGTCAGTACTCGAATCCAATAGACACAGCAAAATCGCTGGCGACACACTGATATTAGACAGTCAAATGTCCAATCCGCGTCCGCGTGACGTGGGACGCATCACCCCTGATCTGGCGCTGCGACGTCGCATCCGCCCAATCACAGCCACCGCCCCGTGCCGTCGATGATCTTCGCCAGCCCAGCGCTCGGTCGTCCGCCGTCACTGGCGGTCACGACGGCGCGGATGCCTCTGCGGACCGCCGGATGATAGGTGAGGTGGTCAGTCGCGAGGATTTTTCTCTCGGCCTGCGGCTCGCTGGCACCTGCCGAGGCTGAAGTCGAAGGCTCTGACGTGGCGGCGTGGGCCATCGACAGTCAGGTGAGGGTCGTACCCAAGAGGAACACTACGGGAGCGAATCCTTTCGACAGCACAGTCTGCTTTACAGCTAGCTACCCTGCTCGCTCGTGTCTGTACCAACGAACTAAGAACGCGATCGCTACGGCTGCTTCTTACGTAGACGGGCTCCATCTGCAGCGCAATCTTATTCCTGCCGCACCGAGCGCGGAGATGGGCTGGCATTCGTCTTATCTTGGGCTGACGTCGTTCTAACTTCTCTGTACCTTCAGTCGAGTCTGTCGATTGCCAGATGAGTGGACGCTGGACTAGCTAGTCACTGAAGCAGTCGATAGTTCGATACAAGCTTATATTGAGGATTCACCGCGGAGCACTATTGCTGGTGATGGCGACGGAGGCCACCGGTGCAAGCGGTGACACGAGCGGTTCGTACCGGACGCTGGCAGTTCGCTCCTTCTTCTCCTGGATCTCGGCGTTGGGCGTCTCAATGACGATGGAGACCACTCCCGAGGAGTCGAGTGGTGTTTGGCACACAGTCATCCTCAATTGTCGCGGCTTGTAGAGCGCGTAGAGCACCAGCATGGTGATGCCGAGCGGGACGCAGATGACATTGGGGATGAACTGGAGCCAGTTGCCGTCCAGCGCCGTGTAGATGACCCAGAGCGAGTTGTTGGCGAAGCCAGAGACCACCATGGCGATCTGGATGGGCTGCGCGTCCTTGGTTCGCAGCACGTACACGACCTTCTCGAAGAACGGCGCTCCATACAGTGCGATGGCCGTCAGGATGGCGAAGACGCCCATGACGTGGCTGATCTGCTCGTAGCTCTGGCTCGTGGCACCGACAGCCGCGACGATGCCGTAGATGGTGATGCCAAGTAGTCCGGAGCACAAGACCGCGAGCACCTGGAGGAACCTGCGTTGTTGAGTCGGCGGAGCGTAGCGGTAGTACACGATGATGTAGACTGCGGTCGCCAAGTCGCCAAAGCCGAACGAGATCATGACCGGGAAGATGTTGCCCCGGAAGTAGCCATAGAGCATCCACATGTGCGAGTTGGCCAGCAGCGACGCGAGCGGAAAGATGGTCAGGTGGCCGACGCTCTTGTGCTTGTGGATGCGGTAGATGGCTGGCGCTGGGCTCAAGATTACGACGAACGCCGAGAGCGCAGTGAGCACGCGGAGGAGCAGGATCACCGCCTCGCTAGCCATTGTCTTGGTGGATTGGAGGGAAGGGCTGAGTGGGCGTGAAGGGTCGAGAAGAGAGGCTGGCGCATTGAACAAGTGCACGGGACGTGGAGGAAGTGGAAGTGAGCTGGAGTTGCCAGCGTGTTTGGCGGTGGAGTTCGGAGCCGCCCTACCAGTTTGACACTCGATAGTCCGATCAAGATAGAAGACCCGGTTTCGTCCATTTTGGTCGACTGGTTGATGACACGCGAGGGTCACGCCAACGCAACCAGTGGCATGGGTTTCAGATCTCCTACAAAACCCAAGTGATCTCAAGTCGCAGACGTCGTTTGCGTCCGCCTCCACCTCGACGCAAACCCTCGCGACGCTGGACCACCAAGCGAAAATGCGGTCAATTGGACCGACCGACTGGATTTCCAGCCCCGCTTCGATCGCGTCCGAGGGGCATCTGACGCAACCGTCACCTTGTCACAGCTCGGCATCCCGATCGTAACGATCCGCGTCGCTTTATTTCGCACGAACCAGTTGTAAACACCGTCTGCTCATGCGATGACCGTGGGGGCGTGTGCGGCGGCCGATGGCGAGCGTAGCGCGTTGTACTCGGTCTCAAACACGCGGTCCTTTGGTGTGGCAAGTGGCGAGAGCGATGGCTCCTCCGTGGCGGCTAGACAGTCGCTCCGGCCGCCAAGCTCGAGGTCGTCGAGCAGCACTGGGTCTATGGCTACCGCGGCCCCTCCGCCTCTGTAAATAACGCACAGAGCGACTTGGACAGAGCACATGACGACGCCGAAGCAGTTGGGCACGATCACGAACACGTCGCGCGTCGAGAGCCCGAACGCGAGCCACAGACTCGTGCTCACGAGGCACATGCAGCACAGCGGGACGGGCAGCGCACGAGCCGACCTGGTCTTGAGCACCACCTTGACCTTCTCTAATGGCGAGCCCAGCATGATGACGGCGAACGCGTCGCCGATGCCGCCCATGACCTGAGCCGCGGTCGTCAGGCTCAAGCCTGTAGCGCCAGCCATTGTACAGACCACGAACAGGACGACGGGGCTGACCATCGCCAGTGCAATGGCTCCCATGCGCCGGATGCGCGCGCGGTCGTCGCTGTAGCGGTAGAAGACCGAGAGGAAGACGACGGCGCAGACCTGGCCGAAGAGCGAGGTCGCGCAGATGGGGAAGTACGTGTTGGTGAGGAAGCCATACCACATCCTGCCGGTAGAGTAGAAGCGAGAGTGTTAGGAGAAGTGGAGACAGGTTTGATCATGATGGTGAGGCGTCGTCGCACCAAATGTGGCCGTTGCACCAGTAGGCGATGAGCGGGAGCGCGGACTTTGGGCCGGTCGACTTGTCGCGGTGGATGCGGTAGATGTCGATGGACGAGCTGAGCGACACGGCGGCCGACACGGTCGTCGTGAGCACGCGGAGGACGGTGGTGGTGGTGCTCATGAGATATGTTCTGGATGCGAGCGCCAAGGTGGTCGCCTCGAGGTGGAACAGTGAATGAAGGCGGGCGAGGAGCACTGGAGCCGCCCAAGTGAGAGATACGACCTCGAAATAGGCGGGAGGCTATGATCGGATGCGTCAATGTTGAAGTGACGCGCGATCAACTGTAGGAGCGTCGCATCATCGCATGGAGCTGGAGCGCGTCCGAATGCGCCGAGGTCGCTGAAAATACCTCCAGGGGGTCCATCCATGGCTATAAGTGGCCGCCAACCGGCTGTAGACGCTCACATATCCAGACATGCTTCTATTGTTATGGAGCAAGCGTGCTGCCAACACACCCACCCACCTCTCTTATGCGCACAGTGGTGCGAGCGGCGACCGCAGCGGCTCGAACGCGATCACTGGCGAGACGACGGGCTCCACTCCGTCCGCATACCCAGCAGTGACGATCTCCAGCAGTCCGTCCTTGTCGATCATCTTCTTGGGGCGGTAGACAAAGTAGAGCGCGATCTGGACGACCGTGAACACGACCCCTATCACGTTCGGGATGAGCACGAACATGTCGGCGTCCACGACCGCCGTGGCCACCCACAGACAGCAGTTGACGAAGATCATGACGCTCAGGTTGATGGGGATGGAGGCCGAGTTCTTGCTCTGCACCACCAGCCGCACCTTCTCGAGCGGCGACGCGTACATGAAGATGTTGATGGCGATGGATAGCCAGCCGTGGATCGTGTACACCTGCTTGAGCGACTGGTGCGTCACTCCGGTCATCCCGAGGACGACGTAGGTCGTCATGGCGACGAACACTGCGGCGCCGACGGCCACGGTCTGGAGAACGTACTTGCGGCTCGGCGAGTACACGAAGTACACGAGTGTATACCCGGTGGCGACGATCTCGCCGAAGAGCGAGGTCGCGAACAGCGGGAGGAGGCTGTCCGTCATGTAGCCGTAGAGCGTCCAGCAGTTGTTGTTGACGACCATGGCCACGAGCGGGAAGACGACCATGTCGCCTGTTGCCTTGGCCTTGTGCACGCGGTACAGGTCCGGGACGACGCTGAGCGTCATGACGACCTGGGAAATGGTCGTCGCTATGGATAGCGCGAGTTCCCAGCCGCTGGCCATGGCTTCAAGTTGATGTGTGACGTGTGGTGGGTCGATTTGAGTATGTGAGGGGAGTTGTGGTCGGCGCTGGGCGAGTTGAAGAGTGAGCGGGTGGCGAGGAGCAGGTCCAGGGTTCGAGTTCATTGGACGTCTCTCTATCCGTCGCGAGTGGCGCCGGCAACCGCTTGTGCGCGTCAGGGGCGGCGTGAAGGCCAGCGTGATGGGAGTGGCTGCATCGCGAGGGATGGTTCGGCTTCGGCTCGTCTTTCTATTGGTTGAAATGACATTTTAGCATGTATGATTGGATGAAAAGGAGGAGCGATCCCGCTTCCAAACGCTTGTTTCGAAGGCCGCGCCGCTTCGCGATCACTGGCGGCAATGGCGGGGAGTTTGGCCGATTGGATGGCCTGTGCGTTGGATGCGCCGGGCTTTGATCGCAGACAGAGCGACGGGAGGTTGGCTCCGCTCCCGTCTTGACCACTCGGCGCGATCAGCAGCCAGCCAGAGGCGCGACGCGCGGGTCGGTGTTGGCCTAGAGGCTCAAGCGTCGACTTGAAGAGACTCAAGGCTATCATTAACCCACCGAGTCGCCACCGAAATGCGGCTCAGTATGGAGAGGCCGAAGCTGCCATCTTGGCTCGAGGAGGCGCGTTCCCTCATGCGTTGCGCCGCCTCCTTGGCGTCTTCGTGGAGGCGGTCGGAGTACGGCGAGTGCACTCAACGCCTCGGCAGTGGATAGCAAACCGCGTTCATTCTCTAGTCAAGCGCTCAGTCGGTGAAAGCGCGCGCGCATATATATATATCACTCACTCGCTCGCTCGCTGCTAGTTGGCGGCGGCGGGCACTAGCAGCGGCTGTCGCTCGCGGTCCTGCACCTGCACGGGCTCCACCACAATGGCAACCGGCTCGCGCTTGTGTGTCATGGTGTCGTAGTTGACTGGCGGCGCGACGAACTTGGGCGTCGTCAGCTTGCTGGTAGTCACCGGCAGCTTGTCGCCTCCACTCGTGTCGGTCTTGGCCGGCGGGAACTTGAGGTAGAGCGCGACCTGCGCGGCGCTGAGCACGGACCCGATGGCGTTGGGCGTGAGCACGAAGTAGTCGCCCTCCGTGAGCCCAAACGCGACCCACAGCAGTCCGTTGAGCAGGTTGACGGCGCACAGCGAGATGGGCAGCGACTCGGCGTTGCGCAGCCTCACGACGCGCAGCATGGTGTCCAGCGGCGCCGCGTACAGGCACAAGTTGGCGACGATAGCCATCAAGCCTTGCGCTCGAACGATCGAGTCGAACGGCTGGTGGACGAGCACGCCCGAGACGCCGAGCAGCACGTAGGCGGTGGTGGCGGCCAGCACTGCCGCGGTGCGTAGCAGCACGCGGCGGACACCCGGTCGGTCATCCGAGTACTTGTAGTAGACGCCGATGAAGAAGGCGGACGTGCACTGGCCCGTGGAGCACGTGGCGATGAGCGGGAAGATCTGGCCGACGAGGAAGCCGTAGACCGTCCACATGTAGCTGTTGCAGAAGAGCATGACGATGGGCAGCACCGTCAGCGGACCCGTGCTCTTGGCCGACAGGATGCCACGGAACTCGGGCCATGGCGACACGGTCAGCAGCAGAGAAGACACGGTCGTGAGCAGGCGGAGACCCTCGAGGAACAGCCCCATGGTCTTCGGTTGGTCTCGGTTCGGTGGCAGTAGACTTGGTCGGTTGGCTTCCAGGTGGGCGGTGCGCGGTGGATTGCAGACTGACACGGATACGCGACCGCCCAGCAGCTTGACAGGGTGCGTGGCATCCCCTCGGGCCGCGTCGCATCCTTAGAGAGGGCGGCCAGTGGCCGCGTCGACGCGCGTTGAGCATGGCGCGGCGCCTCTCCACGCGTCAAAGATCACATTGGCTGGTTTCCATAGTGAACTCCAGTCAAGAGGCGCCAGCGGACGAGAGGCTGTGCAGACGGTGGCTCGTCTGTGTCGCACCCAAGATGGGTCTCGAAAGTGGCTACAGCACCAGTCCGAGCGCCAAATTTTGCATTTCGGCGGAATTTGCCCCATTAACCACTGAAATGTCGGCGAATGGAGACGGCTATTACCTGTGGCGACCATTTTCAAAGCGGCGAGAGCACCTTGGTGCACTACGCTGACGCAGGCGATTGACGGACGAACCGACTTGCGCGTGGCATGCATGTGACTGGATCGGGTCACTGCATCCCACGCCGCATAAAAATTGGAGCCGAAGTGTTGCGCCAACGGCCAAAATTTGGGCCCGAGTCACTCGGCAAGCGCTGATGCTAGAGCGCTCGATGGACGCGATGAGAGCGCGGCACGAGGGTGACGGTGGCGTCTCAAAGGCCGATGCAGGCTGCCTTGGTGGTCAGCCAAACGGAACGCTCAAAGGTGGGCGAGTCAAGTTGTCGCGGATTGCGTTCGCGTCTACCATCCCACAAAATCGGTCAGAAAGAAATCTTCCAAAAGCGGATTTTACTAAACCAGCTGTTTGCGCGCGTCCGCCAGTCTGTGGTTGAAGCCATTCACTCTTCAAGTTGCACAAACATCGTGACGCGCTGATGTCACGTCAGCATGGCATTGGCCAGTCCAAATGCCAATCCGTACAAGACGCACGGAGGCGAGCGGCGGCAGTGAACAGTCCGCGGTCGCTTGGTGATGCCGCGTTAGAGGGATTCCAGTGAGACAACGACCAGTTCCTCGGCTTCAGGCTGCGAATCGCCGCTTTCGAGACGTGCGTGTTCATCGGGAGGCGACAGGAGGCGAGCAACGTTGGCGTCGCGAAGTCACAGCCACAGTGGAGTCGATGGCCGCCACTCGCTAGTCGAACCGAATCCAATGCACATTCACTTGTAGCTCAAGCATTATGGTCGACGAGGTGGTGCATGAGCACGCTCCAAGCCGTCTTATTAGTATCTCTATGTGCGCCGTCCGGTCACGGCGATCGCACGGCGTGGAACTCGGGGCTCTTGATGGCCACGCTCTTGGGCGAGATTGTGATCACGACGCTGCCCTTGGTGTTCATCGCGTCGTCCTCCACTGCCCGAACCGCCGCCACGGGCCGGTACTTGGCGTACAGACCGACCTGCACCGCACTTAGCACGGCTCCCAGCGCGTTGGGCGTCAGGACAAAGTAGTCGGCGGTCACGGCGCCAAAGACGACCCAGAGGCTGCCGTTGATGAGGTTCATGGAGCACAGCGAGATGGGCAGCGCCTCGGCGTTCTTGGTCTTGACGACGGCCTTCATGACGTCCAGAGGCGACGCGTAGACGCCAATGTTGACGACGACCGACATGTAGCCGAGGATCGTCGAGATGCCGTCGTCTGACTGACCGGTGACGCCGGCAGTCGCGAGGATCACGTAGGTCGTCCAGCAGGTGACGAAGACTGTGGCGACCGCGATCATCTTGTTGAGCTTGGGCTTCTCGGCGCTCCAGCGGTAGAAGATGCCCATGAAGACGAGGCACGTGCAGCAGCCAAAGGCGCAGCAGGCGAA
>JAADXY010000527.1:0-20334 GCA_023338065.1 Phytopythium montanum
GGCCCATGTGACGCGGTTCTTCTTGTGATGAGGCTTGAGGCCAGGCGTGAGCTTTCGCTTGGCGTACTTGATGTAGCGGCTGTTGCGGAGGGCACGCAGCACTGTAGTCGCGCTGGGACGGCAAGGTGACGCCCTCGCGATTTGCTTTGTCGACATATCGCGCACGATTGCCAGTCGGAAGACGCGCCGGACATCGCGCTCCGACAGCTTGGAGGGCCTGCCGGTCTTCTTTTTCATCTTGGGCGCCTTCTTTTGGAGCAAGTATGTGCGTACAGCCTTCTCACTGCGTCCTAACAGCCGCGCGATAGCACGATTGCTCTTTCCCGCTCTGTAGTAGTCGTCAAGGTGGCTGCATTCGTCCGCTGTGAGCTGCTTGCCTCGCGTCGAGACTTTCAGGGGATTCGAGAAGTGCGTTCTGACCGCCGCAGTGCGTTCAATTCGAAAAACGCATTTATTACCGTTCTAGCTGCTTTCTTTTCTTTTCTTACCAAAGTTTGTGAAGTGCGTCTATACTTTTGACGCCACCCAAAATGGGGGTTTACTTTGATTTGAAAAAATGACTTGTCATTTTGCCGCGCTTTCTTCTGGTATCGCTTTCTATTGTGTTTTGCCGCGTTTGTGGTGTTTTTGGCTGCCTCAATCGTATTCGTTTTAGCAAACGACCGGAAAACCTGCTGCGTCTATAGTTTTGACGCGCACTGTATGTGCCCGCGCTCTTCTATCCTTTACCAAATGATTCAGGCGAAATCGCGTGCAGCAGGTGTGGCAGTGCTAGCAATGTGACCGCTGTGTTCGTCGGCGCCTTGGGTTAGTGGCGGCGGACCTGTCGCTCGCGGCTCGCCGGCGTGGACGAGCTTCCGAGCCCACCAGCGCCCCGAGTAGATGCGGAGGGAGCCCTCGACGCACGCCTCTATGCGGTCACGAGTTTGGAGGGCGCGCGAGGAGCAGCACGTTGTAGTTGCCTGCAGCGAGCGGGAACACCTCAAACGGCAGCAGGGCGTCGAGCGACCAAAAGCAACTGCTTGAGTCGCTGGTATCGCAGAAACATACCGGCGTTTGAAACATCTTGAAAAATGTATACATGCCCCATATTTCCCATGTTAGAACCCAAAAATCCCATAATGAGCCTTTCCATGGGAAAAGTGGGATATCCCATTATTAAGGAGGCCTGCCCATCATGGAGCTGCTCAATGACTTTTGAGGTCACTATTGCCTGATAGTGACTCTAACTGCTTAGCAGTTCCTGTTCGATGCAATAAACCCAGATATATATTACTAAACATGGGTTTAAAACTTCACCTATCCGATATTTTATTCAAGCTTAAAAAAATACTTCGGAGGGCCAGGCCTCCGTAATTTATTCCCAAATATTCCCAAGTTCCAAGAACATTGTAAATATAGCGTAACCGTAACCGTAACCGTGCGTACCGTACCCGGTCTCTCCTGACAGTCAAAAAGCATGGACACCAATGCGGATGGAGGGGTGCCTTCGACCGCTCTTCACGACGGCCTAGCGGCTCCGCTAGACGCGCCGGAGGCCCCAGAACCAGCCGAGCACGAAATCTCACTGCGCTCTAGCGGTACGCGCGAGCTGCTGGCGCTGGATCTGCCTCTATACGCGCAGGACCCTCGCGCAATGCTCCGCACCGTCGGCGGACTCGAGACGCTGCAGCGCACTCACGAGGGCAAGGCGCAGTTCCTCGGCGTGCGGCTGCGACCGAACGAGCCGTCGTGCAAGCCGCTGTTCGCGGACCTGGCCAAGACGCAGACGCTGCTGGTGCGCGTGGTCCGCAGGAAGCCAAAGCGAGTGAAGACGGAGGAGGAGAGCGATCGAGAAGCCAAGGTGCGCGTCGAGCTCGTCGGGCTCGTGCGGGACAAGTACGTGTGCGAGGGCATGGCAGACTTCCAGTACCTGACTGCGCGTCGGTTCTTCCCTCGCGAGGCGTCCAGCGAGCCCGCTCCAGGCTTCACACCGCCTTCAACTCTTCCCGACCCGACAGTCGACGTATCGAGCCATGTATGGCCGGCGTCCGAGGCGCAACGCGCGCTCAAGGCGAGTCTGCGGCCGTACATGGCCGTAGAACGCGAGGAAGAGCTCGAGATGGTGCCTGAAGTCTTCTCCAAGGTGGATTTGCCGCTCAAGTACGAGTTCCGGCAGCGGTCCGGGTACCAGCCGAGCGAAGGCGCCAAGAAGGCGGCGAGCACCATGACGTATCTCAACTTCCACGACGACGCGGCCGCTCCTCTGGCTCCTCGAGGCGACCAGCCCGCTGCTCTTCGTCGCCGGTCAGTTGGAGCCAGCGACGGCATCGACGAGCGCGTGGCGGACCGACTGGCGCTGATGCTGGAGCAGAAGCCCGTGTGGCTGCGCTCCAAGCTGTTCGCGGGTCTGGATGCGGCCGAGAAGCGCGCGGCCCGCCGGGTCGTCCGCCGCCTGTGCTACGTGTTCGTGGACGGTCCGTGGCGCGGGTCGTGGATCCGCATGGGCTTCGACCCGCGGTCGTCTCCGGCCGCCGCCAAGTTCCAGGTCGTCGAGCTGCGCAACAACCGCGAGCTCGTGCACGCCAAGGTGACGCACCCGAGCCGCAAGCGCACCAAGAAGTTCGCGCACCTCAAGGGACCACGCATCGCCAAGGTGACGCAGACGTCGGCTAGCGACAGCGCGCAGGCGAGCAAACGGCGGCGCAAGGAACGGTTCACAAGGGGAGAGACGCGAAGGTCGTACCTTGTGAGCCCGGACGCTGCTGCTGCTGCTGCTGCTCGGCCGGCTGTGACCAGTCCACCAGCGTCCGAGGCTTCGAGAGGCGACGAGCAAGACGAGAGCTCGGAGGATGACCGAGGGGAGGTGGAGCAGCTGGAGGTCGCCATGGATGCCGTCCAAGTCTCCGCCGCTCGAGCTACAACTCAGGCTTCAGAGTTGACTGGCAGCGCGACGACGTACGAGATCTTTGGCGTGCAGTTGTCGAGCGCCAACGTGCTGTTCCAGCTGGACGAGATCGACGACGAGGAGGTGAAGGCGTGGACAGCCCACTTCTCCCCGCTCGAGACGCCGTCGCTGCTTGGCGGATGGTACTCGACGCACATGTTCCTGCCTCTGCGCGAGATGATCCGCTGCCGCATTGCCGCGCTGGTCGGCCGCTCCAAGGCGGAGCTCGAGACGCGACGGTCGCGGCTCGAAGCGCTCAAGAAGCAGGCGCTTGCCGACTATGCAGACGAGCGCGCGGGCGTCGGCAAGAAGCGGGAGACCAAGGGGAAGGCGGACAAGGAGGGAGGAGATAGCGGAGAAGCTGTTGGTGCGGGTGGTGACCAGGAGGATGCGGCTCAAGAGGATGCGGCTCAAGAGGAGGAGGAGCTGGCGTTCGAGCGCTCACTCGCTCGGCAGCACGTCGTCGGGGAAGCTGCAGTCAACGGGGAGGCATCAGCAGAGGAGAAGTTCGACGAGGACTTGATGGAGGGGAGGGCTCAGCATGTTGACGGTCACGAAGACGAGGAGATGGAGGAGGAAAGTGGACGAAGGCGGCGCGTCAGTGGCGTCCAGGATGAGGAGGAGATGCAGTCGCCGTCTTCGCCAAGCGGAGCGAGCGAGGCGAGCACCAACTTCTCCGGCGGAGAGCTCGGCGGCCTCGACGAGGACGAAGAGGACGAAGAGGACGCGGGACCAGACACAGAGTACGTCTTCTAGTACAGCTCCTCCCATGAAGCAGTCAACGCTGGCAAGTGAGTCGAATCCACCATGTACTTCCGGCATCAACTGCTCGACTCCTACCCGTTCATCACCTCCCATCCACGACACTCAGTGCTTGATGGGTTTGTTGCGCAGGATGCCGGCGATGGGGTTGGTTGCTGGCGCGCCGTCCTCCTTGTTCAGGTGCGCCATGAGGCTGAAGAGCAGGTCCTCCTCGGGCGACTTGCCATCGCTCTCGCCGCCATACTCGACCGGGATGTTCTCGATCGGGATCTTGTCGGCCAGCGCCTCCAGTATCTTCTTCTTGCCGCGCACAATGACGACCTTCTCGCGCGTCACGTCGTCCACCATGCCCTTGACCGTGTTCCAGATGATGTTGAACCACGACGGCACGTTGATGACGAAGATGTAGGCGCAGCGCTCCGGGTAGTGCTTGCCCGACACGGACGCGGCCTTGCGCACGTACTCGACGGCCTCTCCGGCAAAGTCCGAGATGCCGATGCCGTCGACGTCGAGCACCGAGATGCACTTCTTGTCGTCGTTCTGCTCGATCACCTGCCAGAGGAACTCGGTGATCATCAGGTAGTTGTGCATCAGGTCGTCCAGCGTCAGCCCCGCGGCCTTGAGCGCCTTGAGGTTGATCTTGCCCGGCTTCTCGTAGTACACGGGCTCGCCCTGCTTGCCGCGCTTGTGGTAGTAGTGCGGGTAGTTGGCCTTGATCGTGCGGAAGTGCGGGCTCGGCTCGTGCAGGATGCCGTCCACGCCTTCCTCGCGCCGCCACTTGCTCGTCTCATTGTACCGGGCGAGCGCCTTCTCCTCGTCCCCCTTCTCGGCGTTGATGAACCGCGGAGGCACCTTGCCAGTCACTTCCAGCGCCGTCTTGGTCTCAGTGAGAGGAGGAGGCGACGCGACGTCCTCGGTGCTGCTTGGAGTCTGGACACTACTGGAACCCGCGCTTCCATTGGCGACGGGCTGGCTTGATGACGGAGGAGGAGACGAGAACCGGTACTCGGTCACGATGAGCTTGAGCGATCCGGATGCGAGCGGGTCGTCGTCTTCAGTCGACTGGCTGCCATTAGCCGAGTCGGAGGCGGTCGGGGATGGAGGGAACTCGAGGAGGGACGAGAACGGGTGGTCCACCTTGACGGCGACGTACAGGAGCGGCAGCATGACGAGAACAAGCACAACCAACTCGCGCTGCAGGCCGCTCGTCAGGGTGCTCAGCGCTCCCCACGAGAAGTGCATGACGAGCGCGTACACGAGCGCGAAGACGGGCACGGGCACGAGTCGGAGCAGCCGCGCAGCCTGTAGCAGCAGCGAGCCAGCGCCGCGCTTCGAGCCTCCTCCACTTCCTCCAGTCGTCTTGAGCTTGGATCGGCTTGCAACGGACGCGTCGCCGGTCAGTTTGCCTACGGTTGTGGGCGGCGCGACGCCCGTGAGCTTGACGACGAGTTCTCCAGGCGGGCCGTTGCGTAGCGGCAGCACGAAGACCGACTCTCGCTCAGCGTCTGGCGTCTCACTGCTGCTATTGGCTGCGTGGGCCGTCAGCTTCTGCTGCAGTAGCTTGCCTGGGAGCACGGCGACGGCTTGATTGGACAGCCGGAAGAAGATCTCGGCGCGTTGGAGGCCTTGGACACTGGTGCTCGCAGTCTTGGGGACGTCTGACGCTAGGGAGGCGGTGCTCTCGAGCAGTCCGACGGGCAGCGCGATCTTCTGGCCGTAGTTGTAGGCCGTGATGAGCTTGTTCATCATGGAGATCTGCTCGATGCGCGGCTTGGCCGGCCAGACCGAGAAGCGCAGCTCGGAGCCCTTGCCGTCGCAGCACACGTAGCCGCCGAGGATGCGGCTGGTCGGCTTCTTGAAGTTGCTCAGCCGCTTGTTGAACATCTGCGAGTGCCGGTTGGACTCGACCACGGCGATGGCCACGTTGCCGTCGCCAAACATGACCGGCCCGTCCCCTGGGCCATCCGCAGGTTCAAGCTTAGCTGTTGAGACGCCAGCGTCCATGCTTGAGAGGGAGGAAGACGACGAGTTGGCTCGGGAGCGTAAGCTCGAGTCGGTGGCCACGCTCGAGCTGCTAGGCGCTCGGCTGGACGTCGACAGCGCTGGCTGCGTGGCTGACCGGCTGCTACTGTTAGGAACTGGGCCGCCGCGGCGAAAGGAGACGTACATCTCGCCCGGGATGTTGCGCGCGCGAGGGCCGACGTAGCCCGTGATGCCGCCGGTCTTGTTGTTCCAGACCATGCCATGCTGGTTCACGAGCACTACAGCGTGGCCGTACTCGAGCGCGTCGCCCGGTTGATGGCGGCCTGCAGGGTCGAGTACTAGGAACTCGTCCTCGGCGAACAGCGCGTCTTGTGCGGCGCCTAGTGGCGGCACGCAGCACAAGATGCCGTGGCGACCGTTCTTCTCGTAGTAGCCGATGCCGCGGGTCGGAGGGGAGCCACTGGCCGGTACGTACGCGGATGGCGCCGCCAGACGGATCTTCTGCCCGTAGCGGACCGCGTGCGCCGCCTCCATGGCGTGTGGGGAGGGCGGGGCGGGCGGGTAGACGCAGCAGGAAGAGAGGAAGGCAGGAGCAGCGCGCACTTGGTCGGCGGAGACGTTATGACGGGTTGAAGGAGCTGCTCGATTAGCGTTACCACGTGGCGCGGAACTTCATTTCTAAGTGGTGATTGGCGGAAAGTGGGATGGTGTGGCGTATTATAGCGAATGGAAGAGGGGAGAGGTGGAGGTGGATGATTGTGATTGGAGGAAAAGGGGTTAGCGGGAGAGCCTGCTGACGCAAGTGGACGCTGACTGTCCCGTTGTAGACGCGCCATGTCCGGTTTAAAAAGGCTCTTCTGTCACTACACGAGCCTTATTGCGACGCTTTGCACAGGACAAAGAACAATAGCTGTTGACCAGAGACGACGAACTGGCTGGTGTGGTGCAGAAACGAACCACATTGAATCCTTCGAAAACTATACCAATATTACAATATATTCGATTAATGAAACATACATGCAAATCGATGTTTCAGTATTCACGTCAATATAATCAGACTGGTTTGAAGTTGTGCCTGAATTGAAGTCTGCGTTTGCAGCGCGAGCGCTCGGACGAGAGGAAGGCGCAGCTGGCGATGAAGGAGGCTGCACGACCTCTTCTACTCGATCGAGCGTGAGCAAAACCTGCACGTGGGCAGCGGTGGAAGTGCTCACGCGGTTTGCTCACGCGGTTTGCTCACGCGCACACATGAATGCACGATTTCATGTTCACCTGTTGTACACTACAACCCGCCTCTCCCCCCATTCATTCTCCCCGACGTCGACGCGGCAGGAAGCAGCGACCGACCGCCATGGCAACAGACGCGGCACCGCGATGTCTCGAGCCTGCCCGTGTCTTCTGGCCCAACCTTCTCGAGCAACGGCGCCGTGCGTCCCAGAGAGTAGGCCCGAAGCCCGTGCTGCCGCCTGGCCAGCGGAAAGTAAAGTCCGGCGGCGTCAGCGGCTGGGACGCCGAGCGCAAGGTGAAGGCGCCGGCCGAGCTGCAGGTGCTACTGCAACGCCCCTACTAAGGCTCGGGTTGATAGAATCGCGCCCTGTCACACATGTTGTTGGTCCGACTTGGAGGGAGGCACGGGCACGTGGTGAAAAGCCAGGAGGCTTCCTAACGCGGCAGGTCACGCGCGCACTGTCGGTGTGAAGCGACCAGCGTCGTATGCTTCCTGGTCAGCGCGTTGGACTCGCAAAGGCGGCTTTTACCCGTAGCGTCGGGGCAATCGGATCGGATGGAGCTGCTGAACTCCATGCGAACACCAGAGAAGCGTGCGCTCCGCATGCTCCACAGCCCCCGGTCTTTCGGCAAGCAGCACCTGCTCCCGTAGAAATGTGCCACCCGCTGTCGCCGCGGATGACCAGAACCTCGCGCCACATCCAGAGCTCCCGGCGCCATACGCTCGGCGCCAGCTGACTCGCCCGTCCATCCACAATGGAAGCGAGTCCATGCCATGCGGCACCGCCGCGTCCTCCACAGCCCCGGGCATTCGCCAACTCGCCGATCAAAGCTCAAACACCAGCCAACCAACCCGACAAATGGATGGGACATCGCCGCGAGTCGCTGCCATTGGCGCCAAGCCCCACGACATACCTGGAGAGAGGGACTGGCGACGGCAGACGCACCTGCTACCGACCCGAGCAAACCTGCTGCGCGCGAGCGAAATCCGCATCCCGGCCTTCCTGATCCCGTGCTCCGCGAGCCAGCTGATGGACGCGCATTATCGCGGACAGCGGGTGGTCCCACCGGCGGCAAGACACGCGGCCTGAGCGGAGAGAACAAGCTGCTTGCTGCTGCTGCCGTCTGTCGCCGACAGGAAGGCTTCCGCTCGATGTCTTGGCCAGTACACTAGCGCATTTCCATTGTACAGTACCGCGTCGTGTCTGGATCAATCCGCAGCCAGGAAAGGTATGTACATCCGCAGGTCATCGACGCTTCATCAAGGTGCTCGCTCCCCCGTTCCATGTGAGCTCGGAAAGCACCATTGGCAGCGGCACCGCGTCCTCCAAGTTGGCTCCAACGACGACGCTACGGATCACCGGCCAGTCGGGCTTGATCAGGCATCTTGCCGCCAGTCCATGTCGACACTGCTCACAACCCCCCCCCCCCAGTCCGACGCGGTTCGGCCAGCAAATGTGTGGGGTACTCTTCCAACTCGAGCCCGAACGCCTCACATGACTCCACGCCGACAGTCTCTGTCTTCGTACCTGCGTTCTCGACGTGAATTGGACAGAGCAACCGGCTCAACGCTCGATGAGAGTCGCATCGATTCGATGCGCCAACAAATAGTTGCACGACCACTTCAACTCCACCACTCCGCTCCATTCCCTCAAAATTCACAAAACACGTCGCTTTCCTGCTGTCACCTCATACAGTTCTGATCGCCATCCCGCCCCCTTTCCACCTCAAAGCAGACGTATCACCTTGTTTTGCGATTATCCATGGTCTCCGCAACGGCCGACAAGACATAGTGGGACGGCACTCTGGCGCCGCTGGGGTGTCAATTCTGGACGAGAGACGCGGCCCATTGGTCCCTTGCCTTCCGGCCGCTCTCTCCGCTGCTTCTTCTTCCCGTCACCTCCGTGCTCTCGTCCCGCTGGTGCTTCCCCATGGATCTCCGTGGCCACTCGACGACTTGCTGACAGCCCTGAACGCGCAGGTATGAAGTCTCTGTCGTCGCTGTCGCTGTCGCTGCCGGCCTCCCTGGGCAGCCGCCAGCTCGCCGTCTCGTGCGGTGTCGTGGCGCTGTCACTGCTTCTCCTACGAGCACTAGCGGCAGGTGGCAAGCGGCCCAGCAAGCCGCTGGACAAGCTCGGCAAGCCGCTGTTCGAGCCGCCGCAGGCCACAGCGTGGCTCGGCAGCATGCTCGAGATCGCGCGCAACGCCGGCCGCTTCCACGACTGGATCGCGGACATGACGGCGCTCGCGGGCGGCCAGCCGTGGCTGCTGCGCGCGCTCGGGCGGCCGGACATCGTGGTCGTGAGCACGCCGCAGCTGTTCGAGGACGTGCAGAAGACGCTCTTCGAGTCCTTCGGCAAGGGCCCGTACGTGCACGAGCTCACGCGCGACCTGGCGGGCAACGCCATCGTGCTCGTGGACGGCCCGCTCTGGGCCTTCCAGCGCAAGGTCTCGGTCAACCTCTTTAGCGCGCGGCTGCTGCGCGAGTCCATGGCCGAGATCATCCACAAGAACACGCTCACGCTGGACCGCATCCTGGAGACTCGTGCTACTTCCGGCGAAGCGTTCGACCTCTCAAGGCTCATATACCAGTTCACGATGGAGGTGTTCGCCGAGATCGGCTTCGGCCTGCGCCTCGGGTCGCTTGGCACGGACCACTCGCACGCGTTCGAGGAGGCACTGGACGAGGCCACGGTCGCCGTCTCCAAGCGCTCGCGCCTGCCCACGCCAGTGTGGAAGCTCATGCGCGCGCTCAACGTCGGCTCTGAGCGCGAGCTGCGCGAGTGCATCAAGGTCATCGACGAGAACGTCATGAACATCGTCGCCAAGACGATCGAGCAGCACCAGCGCGGAGGAGACAGCAGCGCCAACAAGCGCGGGACGCTCGTGTCGCTCTTCCTGGAGCACAGCGCCAGCGAGGCCGCCGCCAGCGAGTTCGAGGTGGATGCCAAGCTGCTCAAGGACATCGCGCTCAACATGCTGGTTGCCGGCCGCGACACGAGCGCCGAGGCCATGTGCTGGTTCCTCTACTGCCTCTCCACGCGCCCGGACGTCGAAGACAAGGTGCGCGCCGAGATTCTGGCGGTGCTTCCGGCGCTGGCCAACGACGCCTCGACGGTCGTACCAGCTGACGCGCTCCAGGGACTGACGTACATGGAGGCCGCGCTGCGCGAATCGCTGCGCCTGTTCCCGCTGTTCGCGTTCGTGCGCCGTGTGGCGTTCGAGGACGTGACGCTCTCGGACGGCACGTTCGTCCCCAAGGACACGTACGTGGCCATGTCGCCGTACACGATGGCGCGCCGCACCGACGTGTGGGGGCCAGACGCAGCCGAGTTCAAGCCCGAGCGGTTCCTGGACCCGGCCACGGGCAAGCTGCGGCAGCTGTCCATCTTCCAGTTCAACTCGTTCTGGGCTGGTCCACGCTCCTGCGTCGGCATGAAGCTCGCCATGCTCGAGATGAAGACTGTGCTGGCCAAGCTGCTTGCGCGCTTCCGCGTCCAGGTGGACCCAGCGGACCAGGTCGAGCCCGGCGTCGTCACCTATCGCATGTCGCTCACGCTGCCCATCAAGAACGGTCTGCGCGTGCGCGTCGCCAAGCTCTAGGCTCCAGGCACCGCCTCCTAACTACCAGAGCCCCGAAAAAGCGTCATAACAAGTCTCCATGGATCCAATTTGAATCCGAATTATGTGGAGGTGAATATATATGAGATCAATAGTACCATTTCTGTTTGCGGTGGAAAAGCTGTCAAACCGCGCTCGAATACTTTTGTGCGCATCAGATGGCGTCTGGATGGCTGCCAAACGACAATTGAGCATTATTGGATTGGAGAGACTCAGAGGACCAAGCGACGGCGGAGGCCAAGATGCAGGAGTTCCTGCGCCTGCACCAGGCGCAGCTGGACGGCGCGCGCGTGCCGCCGCACCTGTGGCCGGTGGTGTACTACAAGCTGCAGCGCGAGCTGCTGGACGCGGGCGACTACTTCTTCCTGGCGCGCGACGAGGACGGCGACCTGCACGCTGTCGTGCGCGACGACGTGGACGTGTCGCCCATCCAGCCCGAGTCGGAGCTGGCGCTCTTCATTGTGGACCACGCGTGGACGTTCACGGCCGACAAGATGCAGGGGCAGCTCGCGCAGACGCCCAACCTCCTAGAACGCATGGAGAACCTCATGCAGCTCTTACCTGTTGATGAAGATGACGCGCCGCTGACCAAGGACCAGCGCGTCAACAGCGTGGTCGAGCGCGTGTGGAAGCACGCCAACACGTACCGCATCGGCAACCTGCGGCCCGAGGAGCAGTCGGCCATCTGGTACGTCATGGACGAGTTCGGCTCGGCCATCGAGCACAGTGACGCCCCCAACGTGCGCATGGCGCCGTTCTACTTCGCCGAGACGCAGTGCGCCTTCTCGCTGCTCTGGCCCGTCGAGCCGCTCGAGGCCGGCGACTTCCTCGCGCGAGACTTTGTGCCGGAGCAGACGCAGGACGCCGACACGCGCGCGGCGCTGCTGGCCGCGCTCTTCTACCCGCCCGAGCAGAATCCGCTCGTGGACGAGCAGGAGTACATGCGGCAGTTGTTTGAAGCGGTCACGCGCCGGCGGCAGGAGTACTCGCTCGAAGCCGCGCGCGCCAATTTCCACGCGATCGTCAGCCGCGACTCGGAGGTGCTGCCTGACCCAGCGACGACCGTCTCTGAGCCTCCGCTTGCCGTCGCCATCAGTGGATCAACCCCGCTGCAAGTGTACTCGAGTACGTGGCTGACTGGCGAGCATAACCTGTCGCTGGGTGTGCTAACCCCTGTGTGTGGCTTGGTGCAGACCACTCGCTCGTGTACAAGCACCTGACGCACCCGCGGTTCGAGCAGCTGGAGAGCGAGGACGGCGCGCAGGTGGTGTGGCCCACGTGGCACATCAAGGACTTCCACAAGTACGCGGCGGACGAGCGCGTGCTGGTCATCAACCAGTTCCCGAACGAGAAGATCCTCACGTGCAAGGACCTGCTGTACGAGATGTGCAAGCTGTACGTAGATCTGCATTTGTCTACCTGCTCTTGGGTACAAACCGCCACTAACAGTCGTGTCCATACCAGTCAGAACGGCGGTGTCCGCCCGGCGTGGCTGGCCGAGACGTACAACATGACGAGTGAGTTCCCGGAGCTTGTGGCCGAGTACATCCACCGCAGCCAGCTCGCATGGAGCGAGGGCGAGGCGGAGGACGAGGCCAACCACTGGATCTGCAAGCCGTGGAACATGGCGCGCGCCATCGACACGTGCATCGCGCAGAACGCTCCGCACCTGGCGCGGCTGACTGAGACCGGCCCCAAGGTCGCGTGCCGGTACATCCACCGCCCGCTGCTGATCGACCAGTGCAAGTTCGACTTCCGCTTCCTCGTCATGGTCAAGTCCACCGAGCCGCTCGAGCTGTACCTGAGTGGCGTCTCGTGGGTGCGCATCGCCAACACGCCCTTCTCCATGGACGGCTTCCAGGACTTCCAGAAGCACTTTACCGTCATGAACTACTCGAACTTTGGCGTGCGCATCATGAGCAACGACGAGTTCGTGCGCCGCTTCGAGGACGAGTACCCGAGCGAGGACTGGCCGCGAGTTCTCGCCGACATCTGCGCGGCGATCAAGCAGCTCTTCACGCTCGCGACGGCGCAGCCGCCGCCGCTCGGCCTCGGCCGCTGCGAGAAGTCGCGCGCGCTCTACGGCGTGGACGTCATGCTGCAGTGGGAGACGGACGCCGAGACGGGCGAGGAGGTGGTCCGGCCGGTCATCCTCGAGGTCAACTTCCAGCCGGACTGCACGCGCGGCTGCAAGTACTTCCCGAGCTTCTACAACGACCTCATGAACGTGCTCGTGCTCGACAAGCCGGACGACGTCATGCACGGCGCCACCAAGCTGTGAGGAGGCGCCTTGGAGAAGGCTGAGATAGGCTCGTGGGTGGGTGTGGAGGCATATGTAGGGAGGAGGAGACTGGAGAATGAAGCCGACGTTGGTGGTGGAGTGCTCAAGTGTGGTTGAGGTCCACCCACCAGGTCAGTGCTGACTCAGATTGGCCTCACTTTCACAATTGTGACGTATACATCGGATATGTGGTTCACTGTACACGCAAGCAGGAGTGATGGCACCATTTGCGCTCAAAAAGCGCGGGAAAGCAAGCAGCGGATAGGCAGCAAGCGACGCCTTCAGGAGACGCTTCTTCCTGGCCGCCATGGACGCCTTCCGTGGCCGCGCAGCCTCCCCGTACGCCAGCAGCACCTTCCTCTCATCCAAGCGCTCGCGCTCCGAGTCCTCCGACGCGCTGCAGTCCCCTGAGCGCCGCAAACGCCTGACCTTCGCGGATGACGCAACCGCAGATTTCAATGCTGGAAACAACAACGAACGCGATGCGGACAGTCCGCTAACGCGCTTGACAGCAGCCGTAGGCACTGGCGGCTCATCCTGGCGACTATCACGCGCGCACTCGGTCCAGGATAGCCAGACGTACTTAAACGAGCAGCTAGAGCACGCGGTGGCGCTCTCGTCCATCATGGAAGGCGGCAATTCAACCAGGAACCAGCGCGAATCCGTGCGCCAGCTGGACATTGCGGCGCTCCTGACGCTACTGCAAGGCGCTGGGCTGTCTGTGGAGGCTACGCGCGCTGTGGACAAGCACGTACGCGAAGCAATGGATGTCGTCAGCTACCTGTTACACGTCCGAAGTCGCGAGGTGGAGCACCAGAACAACCTGAGCGAGAGCCTGCGCGCCGCGGAGAAGGAGAACGCGCGTCGACAACACGTGGTCGAGGTGCTTCGCGGGGAAGTGGAGGCGCTGCGGCAGTCGGCGGCGCAGCAGCAGAGTCTGTCCAAGGCCAAGGAGCAGGCGTTGCAGGTCGAGAAGAAGACGCTGCAGGCCGAGAAGAAGGTGCTGGAAGTGCAGTGTGCCAGGTGAGGGGTTTTACTGTGTGGCTCAGAGGGTGCTGGTTGCCGGCAGACACTGACGTGGGTGTTGACACAGGCTGCAGGGCGTGGAGACGGCGTTCAAGGCGCAGCTGAGACGCAAGGACGCCGAGTACGAGCGGTTGAGGAAGAGCCTGCAGGATTCAGTGGCGCGTGCTGCCAAGGAGAAGCGAGTGCGTGGCCTTTTGGAGCTTGTGAAGGTGCTGTGAGTCTACGAGACTGACTAGGGCGACGGCTGTGGGCAGGGGATCACGGCGTCCAAGCCTCTGAACGGCGTGGTCGAGCGCCGGAAGCTAGTGACGGCGACACAGTCCAATGAGGCCAAGCTGACCAAGCAAATCGTCGTGAACCTCGAGCGGAAGAACGCGGAGCTGCTGCTGGAGAACGACGCGCTGGCCGCGAGCTACAACGCGCTGCAAAGACAGCTCGAGATGCTCACGGGGCAGTACAAGAAGGCCGTCCAGCTCTTCCTCGCCCAGTGAGTGGCTAGAGCCAAGTCGCACAGCATGAGACCAGACTGACTGACGGGTTTGTGATGCGAGGACAGGAAGAACAAGGCGGGAGGAGCGTCAGAAGAGCTCGAGAAGCTCGCGAAGGCCCCAATCGACGACTTCACGCCCACGCCCTTCAACATGGCGACCAAGCAGAGCGTGCCCGAGTTCATTTCCCAGTCGATGAGGCGCCTGAACGGCAAGCTGGAGGCGTTCGAAGGCGCCGTGCGGGACTCGCAGCCAACGTCGCCCAAGGTTAACATGGACGAGGTGTTCGACATCCTTCAAAAGAAGCTGGACGACGCGCACGCGATCATCCGGGAGCAGGACCAGCTGCTGCAGGCGTCGCTGCTCGGCCCGTCGTCTGTCTCCCACGGTCGAAGCGCAGCCAAGCGCAAGGCGTCGAGCACTCGCACAGGCTCTGAGATGGCGGCCGAGTCGACGGAAGAAGTGGAGAACGAGCGGCGGGTGCTGGCAGCGCAGCGACGCAATTTGGAGCGCGAGCGGCAGCTGCTCCAGGAGCAGGCCGTCAAGCTCGACCAGGACCGGCTGGAGTTCGAGGTGCGGTCGTTTGCGATCGGTGAGGACAAGTGAGGGACGTGAAAGCTGATTGGTCACGAGGCGAGTGCGCTTGGAGCAGGTTCAGCGGCATGGCGAGATGACTGAGGCGGCGGGTGAGGCGACGGACAGCCCGACGTACACGTCGCTGTCGAACCGCGAGCTCGAGCTGTGCTCGACACCCCCGCGGCCGTCGCGCAGCAGGACAGACACGGCCAGGGACGGGAGCCTCGACTCGCCTTTGCATCTCCCCGTCGCCGGTAAATGCGGCTTGTCTGCTGGAAGTGCGTCGACGTTGAGTTGTTATGCACTAACCTGTTGTTGTCTCCCGTGTGTTGTTGCTTCTGCCAGCCACTCCGGCGACTGCGGCGCTGCTCAAGAAGCTCGGCATCATCGCTCCGACGCTAGGATGAGCCCTTCTTGACGTCGATGCGCATGTGTTTGGCTGTATCTGCGTCTCTCTGACCCGGCGTGACGCCGTGCGGCGCCTCGATCCCAGTCAAGTGCCGCCGATGAATGCGAACATGTCAAGGGAATCACTGCTGGCTCCACTGACCTGTTTGTCTTGGCACAGTGTACGTGTTGAACCGGACACCACGTTGCATCGCGACGCTAAGGCATAGTGGGACGCGCTATTCCGATGTGTTGAGCGAGGCCAAGCGCGTGGCTACACGCGCTATGCATCGCAGTGGCGACGACGCTGAGGCTCCATTGACGCGCGGGAAGACAATCAAGGAGGCCGCCTGGCTGCCTCGCGACGAAGCCTCGGCGATCATTTCGCGATCGATCATTTCCGCATTGGACAGCAAGAAGACGAACGCAAAGAGAGCAGCAGCATATACCGCGATGGAGCACCAGCAAGAAGCCGTCGCCGTCGTATTCCCGTCGCGCGAGGGCGGCAGCGACAAGCACGTGCTGCAGCGCATCCACGACCGCAACCTGGTACGCTACGTTTCCTACCCGAAGCAATCGCCTCCTACTTCTCCTAGCGCTTTGAGCTCACGTTGCTGGACTGGATGTGGCTAGGTGCATGTCCACGAGCTATGGGAGCACGTGCGGGGACTGGAAGAGCGCTGCGCTCAGCTGAACCAGTCGGCGTCCACGACTGACAGCAGCAATGAAGACGTCAAGGCGCTGCAGGACGAGCTTGAGCGCGAGACGGCGCAGCTCCAGCAGCTTGTCCAGGACCACGCCATCTCTCCTGCTGCCGACGAGTCTTCCAATCAGCAGAGCCACCCGGCCGCGACCGACGAGGAGGTGAAGAGCCAGGAGCAGGACCAGCCGCTGGCGCAGGTGGCCGTCGTGCCCATGACGGCGGACGAGTGCAAGCACGTAGCCACCAGCGCGTACGAGGCCATCGGGGCCTTCATGGCCAGCCGGTCGTTCGAGACGACGGGCATGCAAGTGCTCGGGTGGACGGACCGCCGACAGGTCGAGGACAACGAGGTCAAGTTCATGCTGATCAAGACGTTCCGCGGGTTGACGCCCGCCGAGGCGCTCGACCGAGCCTGGCGCGTCATGACGTCGCCTAGAGGCATGCGCAGCATGTACTCGAGGGCGATGAGCATGCTCATCAAGCGCGTGCAGGTCGTGGACGACGACAACGTGCTGCTCTACCGCGTCATCTCGAGTCCGGACGGTCGCGCGGTGGCCAAGTCGCTCTTCCTCGCCTCGCGCTTCTCCGTCGGCGAAAAGCGCATCCTCATGTACCGGTCGGTGGATTCATCGCGGCTTCTCCAAGTCGGGGAGCAGCTCGATGCCGATGGTGCTGCTCAAGTTCAGTCGTGGATGAACATCTTCTCATGGTTCGCTAGCGCCAGTCGCCTAGGTTGATCAGCAACCCGTTGTCTGACTGCCTTCTTGACTGTGACAGGAACGTGTTCGAGGCGCGTGGAGCGAGCGGAGAAGACTGCAAGTTCGCGTGCGGAGGCATCGTGCCTGGGACGGCGACCACGAGCGCGCAGGAGTGGCTGCTCGAGGTGCTGCTGCTCGCGCTCCGGTGGGAGGCCGCCGTCGTCGGCGCCGAGCGGTCCATCCAGCACTGAGAGCTGCTTGCTCTAGCTGGTCTTGGCCGGCCAGCATGCCGTGCTGTCGCCACACGTCTCCGTGGCTACCCAAATTATCGTGTTGACACCTTGCAGTCGCTCGTTCCTTGCTCGTCGTGGTCTCACTCACCCGATCGGCTCAATTGATAGCTGCCACGGACGCACACCGTCCCAGCATTGGTCGCTCAGCAGCGTCATGGACACAGCGAGTGACTCACCACCTTCGTCCGTCTTCGGCTCAATGTCGACGACCAGGACGCGTAAGTTGAAGAGCTCTCGAGTCCTTCGCGTCAACAACAGCACGGCGACAACGTGCCACTGCGCCAACGGGATCAACTGCCGGTCTCCAAGCACCACGTAGCCCAGTCGGAGGATCTCATACCCCCGCACAGCAGTCGCCATCGTGGAGCCGCCAGTGTACGCGCTTGAAGTCGCCCCGAGTCCGGCGCTGGAGCTCGCGCGGAACGCCAGCTGCCGCTCGACCAAGCAGCTTCCTCCGTGTCCGATCTTGGCGGTGGACCGCGAGGAGAAGAGCAGCGGCAGCAGGTTCAAGGCCAGCACGCCGAGCTTGATGCCGAACATGGACTTGACGTTCCCGTTGATGCGCAGCGCGACGTCGGAGGTGAACAAGTCGGCGAGTCGCATGTCCTCGAACTGCTGAGAGTTGATCAGCGCCGTGATGCGACCGTCGAAGCCTTCGAACCAGCCTGACTGCGCTAGATCCCCCCTCGAGTAGTGCATACAGCAGAAGAAGAGCAGCGTCGGACCGAACATCGCGTCCGATACCCGGCGTTGAGTCCACATGGCGATAGTGTTGAGCAGGCTGAAGTGCAGCATGACGAGCTCGGCGATGGCCGGGTACATGACGAACCAGGCCTCGGCGAACGCCTTCTGGTTGCCCTCAAAGGTGCAGCCGAGCGAGAAGAAGGCCATGAGCGTCGTCTTGAGCCGCGGCAGGATGGCGATCGGCAGCATGAGGAACGTCTGCGAGCACGCGAGACACCCGACGCCGGCGTTCTCCCACGGGTTCTGGCGCTGCAAGAAGCTCTTCTGGAGCGTGAGCATGACGAGCATCCACCGGAAGAGCAGCAAGAGGATGGACGCGTTCGACACGAGCGTCTCGACGTCGTAGACGCTCGAAGTCACCTTAACTTGAGTCGATGAGTAGATGAAGAGCCCGAAGCGAGACCCATCAGCGATCGCGACGGATACAACGTCTGAATTCTTCTCGACGATGCTGTACTTGTCCCCCCACTCGAACACCACCGACTGCTCAGGAGGTTGAGGCCCGAGGTACTCGCCTGTGTCCATGTCGAACGTGTGGAGCCCGACGAACAGCGGAGAGTCTTTCGAGTCGGTGATGACGTCCGAGTACCATTTCGAGCCGCTCGTGTCTTCGTACCAGCCATTGCGCCACGTTCCTTCACGGTGTCCAAGCCACTCGACTGTCTTCTGCTCTCGAGTCGCTCGGTCGGGTGCAAACAGCAGTACGTGGTCTGCATTGGCGTCAAAGTACCGACCGGAGAGGCGGAACATACACGCGCTGCCGTCGATCCCAGGGACGGCGAAGCGGCTAATGACTGCGTTGTCCCAGAACGGCAAGATGACGACCGGAAGAGCGTCTGGAAGCAGGTGCGTCGCCTCCTCTTGGACGCCGTACACGATGCGCAGACCGTCTAGTAACACGCTGTAGCCTAGCTGAGAACAGGCGGCGACCACGTTGGGCATCGTCAAGCCCAGCTCGTCGCACATGTTGGCCATTGTATCGTACGTCGCCGGGTCCAGTTGGATCTCGGACCGCTTGACGACGCGGTAGCCGGCGATGGAGCTCCCGTTGGTGTCGATTATCGAGGTTGAGGCGGTTCCCAGTGCGTCGTCCACGGTCACGGGGTTGTAGTGGCGGCCCTGACGCATGCACACGATGGATCGGTCGCTGTACGGCTCGTCGTTGTGGCCAGGGATCGAGTAGAGGCCGAGCAGCGGGCTCTGGCCGAACAGATTGTGGTATGTCGTCGTCGTGGAGTTCCAGATCATGCCCAAGAGCTGGGAGAGCACGAGGAAGACCAGCGCGAGCCACAGCAGCCAGTTGTAGGCGCCGACGAGCACTTGGAGAGGTGTAGGCCGGGGAATGACCTCTCTCTTTGAGCATGGCGGGGTGGAAGCGCTCGGGCCGACAGTCGACGACATGGACGACGGTATTGGAGCTCGAGTGAGACGCTTCGAAGCCAATGGACGGGGTTATAAATACAGACTGCTGCAGCTGACGCTCCAGTTCACTGAGCTGTTTCAACACGTGCCGCATTGGCTCCGAGAGCAACGGTTTTGATTCTTGTGGTCACTGGGACGCTCACCACTGAGCACTTGCTCCTCACCTACGCATACAAACTGCAGTACTTGACTGTCTTGCGGTCATCGACAGCCTAGCGCTCGGTCTTTACGGCCGCCGACTTGTCGGGCGGGTACATGAGTGCGATGACCTGCTCGATCTCCTTAGGCGTCTTGCCGGCCTTGACGAGCTCCAGGATCCACCAGCGGCGCTCATCCATCCCGCTGACCGCGTCCTCCGTCCCCATCGACGCACTGGGTTGTTCACCGACTGACGATCGCGCTCGGGTCAGCTCGACGATGGCCCAGGCCTCGCGGTAGTTGCGGTTGAAGTTCTCGCAACGCACCGACCCGCAGCTGACACTCTGGAGCGTCTTGCCAGTGTTGCGGGACACGAAGAAGAGGTGGTTCGACGTCGACGAGATCACGCGCGTCTCCACTGCGAACTTGTTCTTGTCCGTGAGTGTGTCGACCGCGGCGAACCGGCAGTCGCCGGCGTCGTTGACCGACAGGAAGCGCTGGTTGCGGTGCGACTGGATGGCCACGTTGTTCTTGTCGACGCGGCGGAGCACCATGCAGACGAACTCGTGCTCTCCCTGGACCACCTTGACGCACTTGGCGACGTCCATGCCGTGCAGGTTCTGCAGGTCCAGCTCGTAGTAGGAGCGCAGCAGGACAGGAACGTCGAACGGCAGGTCGTCCATTGTCAGAGGAGGTTGGTTGGCACGAGGTGAATTGGACACTGAATGGAGAAGGTCGAGGAACTTGCTGCCCGTGAAAGATGCGACCGTTAGTTGATCTCAACGGTGCGATCGGATAGATCCTAGTCTCACTCTCGAACTCGCCGCCTAGGACGTAAGATATCCGGCCATCACCTGCCAAGACCTCGACCGCGATGGATGACCTGCCGTACAACGTCCCCATCCTGCTGCGCTCGTGCCACGGCACGGATCTCCACGGTCTGCATGGACTGGATGTGGTCAAGACCACGAAGCTCAGTCGAGAAACTGGGTCCGCCAGCAGCGCCAAGTGCTTCAGCGTCGTGCTCCACCGTCTCGACAAGGACACGGTCGCGCTTCA